>JAVSCE010008399.1:0-194991 GCA_032199065.1 Smutsia gigantea
CAAGATATGGAAGCAACCTAAGTGTCCATCAGTAGATGAATGGATAAAGAAGAGGTGGTACATATACACAATGGAATACTATTCAGCCATAAGAAAGAAACAAATCCAACCATTTTCAACAACATGGATGGAGGTGGAGGATATTATGCTCAGTGAAATAAGTCAGGCAGAGAAAGACAAATACCAAATAATTTCTCTCATTTGTGAAGTATATCAATGAAGCAAAACTAAAGGAACAAAATAGCAGCAGACTCACAGACTCCAAGAAGGGACTAGTGGTTACCAAAGGGGAGGTGGTCGGGAGGGCAGGTGGGGAGGGAGGAAGAAGGGAATAGTGGGGAATCATGATTAGTGCACATGGCGTGTGTGATGTCATGGGGAAGACAGTGTAGCACAGAGTAGCATAGAAAATACAAGTAGTGACTCTGTGGCATCTTACTACACTGATGGACAGTGACTGCAATGGGGTATGTTGGGGGGACTCGATAATATGGGTGAATGTAGTAACCACATTGTTTTTTTGTGAAACCTTCATAAGAGTGTATATCAATGATACTGTAATAAAAAAAACTTTACTGGATAAATGATGATCTATGGATATATGTCAGGAATAATTAATCTCTTATTGGATGCTTGGGTTGTTTTTGATTTTTGCTAGAATAAGTTATGCTACAATGAATATGTTTAGGACTTAATTCATATTGGTAAGTATACATTTTCTGGATGAATTTCTAGAAGTGAAATTATAGACAGAGTATGACTGTTAGGCTCTTCATATATTTTACTTAAGTTCCTTTCTTGAATTATACTCCCACTAGTGGAGTATGGAAGCGATGTTTTCACTTGGCCTGTACATGAACACAGCATATGAACACACACACAAACAATACTAATAAATACACTTGTATGTGTTTTGATTTCCATTTTCATGATTATTAAGAGTTTCTTTGATTACTGAAGACATTAAAGATTGCAAAAAGTTCAATACACATGTTAGTCAATGAATTGCCTCCTCAGAGCTTTCACCCATTTTTTTTCTTTCCTGACTTATTCTCTTTTCTTATAAATCAACGTATACTATCTGAATTCTTTAGATTTATTTTCTTTGCCCCTTACTTGGCTTCTGCATATAAAAGAAAGAAACAGGAGATGATCCAGCAAGTAAGAGTCCTTTCTCCTCACAGATACAGGGATGGAGGCGTGGCTTTTACAAATCTTTTATTTCTATCATGGTCTCTTTTTCTGACATTGTGTGGTGAGTGGAAAAAGAGAAACTGAGAACTCAAGTGCATAGTTGGGAAACTGGAAGAAAGCAATGAAAGGTGGTAGAATATGCTACCCTAAATATTCCACTTTAACATAAGGATTATTTTTGAGCTAAAGGCACTTGAAAAGCAGCAGGTGCTAGAGGGAGACTGCCTTCTTTTCTTCCTGAAAGTGGGAACTATAACTTCCATATCATAGATGGTCTCACTACACTAGGAGGAAAAGAACATTCTTACCACCAGAGATGGAAGTCAAGGCCAGGAGAATTTTGTACAAACAGACCTTGTTAAAATAACTTACATTTTTCTTTAGTCTGACCATGTACTTTACCATAATTGCTTCTCTTTGTTCAACTTAATATATGAGCACTTGGGTTTGGCACCTCTGGAGTCTCTGTTCCTTATTAGGGCTTCCATGTTGCATAAAACTTACATTAAATAAATTTGTATGCTTTTCTCTTGTTAAAAAAATAAAAGAATTTACCACTGGATTTGCATTATGAAGGTCATTGCCAAATGGCTATCTCTATCAAAGCAATTAAGCTGTATCCCTTGGCACATGTTGATTTACTTACTTGTTCCTTCTGTTTAACCTGTGAATCTCCAACAGGGCACTCAAACAAAGGATGTTTGGCAATT
Organism: Smutsia gigantea; assembly: GCA_032199065.1. Classification (NCBI taxonomy): domain Eukaryota; kingdom Metazoa; phylum Chordata; class Mammalia; order Pholidota; family Manidae; genus Smutsia; species Smutsia gigantea. The sequence continues at coordinate 1,905 of JAVSCE010008399.1, forward strand.
TGGGGACAATTTTTATTGTCACTGAGAGTGGTATGTGCTGTTGGAATCTGTTGGGTGGAGGCCAGGGATGCTGCTAAAATCCTGTAATGCACAGGGAAACCCCCAACAACAAAATATTATCCAACCAAAAAAGTCAACAGTGCCAAAGTTGAGAAACTTCACAATAAATTTATAGTTCCCAAACCATGTGCTTGAGCATCTCAGGGTGGACCCACAGGGTGAAATGGGATATTTCACATTTTGGGTGGACACACAGATACGTCTGTCAGATAACACATGAACTACTACTAGCTTAAGGAAACTCAGAATTTGAATATCAGATGTCTTCATTCCTTTTAATAAACATAATTTTCCAAAACTTGGATTTTGGAGATTGCTGTGATAAAAACCAAGTACTTTGTGAGAATCATTCTGGAACAGGAAGTGAGAGTAGTGGTTTCCAGACTGATTCCACGGTTTGAGAAATTGTGCAGTCCCTAGAGGTGGTTAGGAAATAAATAGTTAAGTTGTTTGAAACTGACAACTCAGTGAACTCAATCAGTAGGTTTTTTTTTTTTTTTTTGGCTTAGGTGTATAATACAAGAATTACTGAGTTGCTAAGGGCACCGTGAGGAATGTTGGGAGCTTCTGTGCTAGCTTTAAAGTTCCTTGGGAATGGATACTGTGTATTAGTACTTTATATCCCCAGCACTCAGCACAGTCCCAGTCCAAATGTGAGGTGTGATATACCAAGTGGACATCTATGTGGAGATTATAGGAAATGTAATAAACATAGAATGGTGAGCATGGAATAAATGAATAAACAGAGCACAAGTGTATTAAAATGTCAAGGTAACTATATGGTAATTAGTGAAATTCTATCAGTTCACTGTATGCCTAAGAGATCCCTAAATATCCCTTTATTTATATGTGGTCACAATAATAGAGGGAAAAAGAAAGCTTGGCTTTCTTATTCTATGGCCTGAGTCTCTAGACTATAATTTCTTGATTTTAGTACTTATAAGTTTACTTCCTCAGATTACACTGAATTTTTTTTACTGCTACAAATTTCTATTCTCACTGATATTATGCATTTTGACACAACTGTGATCTTATTCTGTAGGAATATGTAAGAGGGAACAATTTGAATATCTCCTACATTTTTGGCTCCTTTTCTTCCTGTCCCTTTTTGCCAAGCACCACATGCCCTTGCCTGGTGATTACATAGATGCTGGAAAGAGATGTTCTCCTTACATTTAGGAATTTTATTTTGTTTCAAAGAAAAATAATCTTTTCAGTACAAGAATATGATTTAAGAATATAAAACTTACAGAAATATTCTTAGTGTATGGGGAATAAGTTGGCTTTTGGGAAGGGCTGTAAACAAGCCTCTATATCTCACCCTCACTGCATCTTGAGCAAGGTGTTCAGCCTTGTTGACTCTTAATTTTGTCCTCTATAAACTTGGAATAAAAATCCTCACCTCTCAAAATTGCCATAAGGATTAGACAGGTGAGCCGATGCAAGTGCCCAGCACTGTGCCTAACACCAAAGGAGATATTAAATAAACTGTAACTTTTCCTTGTCTTTCAACCTGACCCAGCCTGGCACCTTCCTTCTTATTATTCTTTTTTTTTTGACTTACACAACCTAGCATGAAGGTGTTAGAACTTACTACCATTTTAAAATAGATGAGATTTTAGTTCTGTTGGTGTTTTGTGTTATATGATGGTATTTCCCTCTTAATGGTATGAAAGAGTAGTGCATTAGAAAATATCAGCACATCCCCAGAAAATGCCCCAGCAGGAGCTGAGTTGGAAAATCAGTGTCACCAGGGCCCTGTTCCAGTTTTCCCCATCTAGGAGTGTTCACAATGAAACTTCTGCCCATTTGCACATTTCTTGAACTTGCTCAGTTTCAGCTAGTCTAGAAGAATTTGAGACCATAGACCCTGTAGGTAATCATATTCCAAGGTAATCAATAAAGCTAAATTTATATACTACTTTTAACTCCTACCAGATCTTTTCACAGAGTTGCTAAAGTGCAACCTTACCATGGAAACTGGCTTTCTTACGTTCCTTATCTCAGTTCACCATATGTCTGTCCCCCACCCCGACCTGGCACAGCTCCCCAGGCCACTCTCAGCCTTGCCTTGCTCTGCTGTTTTGCATGGAAATGGTCTTGGCAGATATCATTCCCCAGGTTCCTTTGCCAACTGCCTACTTCTTCAGCTCACTCAGTGGGAAGCCCTGGGTAGAGACTGAAGGGTGCACGGAAAAGCTCTGGTATACCTCCCAACTCCTTGCCCTACTCTATGGCCTTTCTCTCCAGGAAGCCCTTTCCTCCATAGTGACAGTGTATTTAATGGCCCCATAGCTCTCCAAACGGCAGCATTTTTTCCATGGTCCCTGGTCCAATGTCATGGCCGTGGTTTCGTTACCCATAAGGGTGGCACCTTGGTGTCCTGGGTTTCTGGTACCCCCTGAAAGTCAGGCTTCTGTGCTCTGTGGACCATATTTTCTTTTTTGCCTCTCTGATCTCTGATGTGGTAGCACTTGTTAAATCTCTGGGTTACCTCACCTCCCTATTTTCTCTTAGGTCTCTTCCAACACTTCTCCAACTAATTCCACCATATTAATTTTATTCTGTTGAAGTAAGTTGCATGAATTCCAGTGTCCCTGAATGGACACTACCTACTAATACAATGATGAAGATATTTCTGCATCTGGTGATAATAAGTAGTATGACTGAAAGATCAGAAAAACCGACATTTAAAATAAATTTTGGAAGAACAGAGAGGCTGGAAACTCACTCACAAATACCGTTTTAACTTGCTAAAATAGACAGGTTTTAATTTTGTGACAAAGGATTCATGTAAATAAAAAATTCTTAAATTATCAAGAAGAATGTGACGTATTTGGCACAGTAAAAGAGTAAGTTTGATTTTCAGTGAAATAGAAACTACTGTTGAACCTTAGAAATACATTAACAAAGAACCCACTGGTCCATGTTCTACCATGTGACAAAAGGAGAGTATTTGACCCTGAGGCTTTTATTCCATAGATATAAAAGCTGGGGATAATGTTTGGTGGGTGCATGTGTGGTATGGGTTTATCACAATACACACTACATGCATCTACATAATAAGTATGCATGAACAAATGTAGGATGTAACTTTAGATATATTTTTATTTAAACTTTTTCTGAGGAAGCAGATAAATGTTAAAGAGTTGACATGAATGGACACTGACAAAAGACAAACACAACAAAAGAGAATTTTTTGTCAGTCATTTCAGTATAATTGTATCTGTTGTGTAATGAATTGTTGGGTTATTTGCCATAATAAGTGTATGTAGTATGAGACAATGGGTGAAACCATGTCTGTATAAAAAAGCAACACTTTTGAAATTACATATATGACAAAGGACTCAGAGAGAATGTATAATTTTCAAAACTCTTCAGTAAAAAGAAAAAACAAATAATTCAATTAGAAAAATAAGCAAAAGACATGAAGCATTTCATTGAGGAAGCTATGTAAGTAGTAAGTAAGAACACGGAAAGATGTTAAACATCACTAGCCTTTAGGGAAAGGGAAATGAAGTTCAAACCATAATGAGATACACCTATTACAACAGCTGAGTTAAAGATAGTGACAATACCAAATGCTGGTGAGGGTGCTGAGAAATTGTATCATTCATGCATTGCTGATGAGAATGTAAAATGATACTGCCATGCAGAACAACAGTTTGGCTTTTTCCTAAATATATAAAAATACACTTATGACCCAGCAATTGCAATTTATCCTAGAGAAATTAAAACTTATGCTGGCACAAAAAAAAATTGTATGCAGTTGTTCATTGTCACTTTATCTGTAATGGCTTAAAACAGTAAACATCCACTAGATTCCTCAACAGGTGAATGATTAAAGAGTGTGGTATATCCATACCACAGAATACTACATAGCAGTGAAAATGAATGAACTATTGATACAGGCAACAACTTGGACAGATCTCAAGGGCATTATGCTGACCTAGAAAAACCAATCCCCCAAATTACACATAGTCTGTATGATTCCATTTATATAACATTGTATCAATGATGTTAACTTCCTGGTTTTAATATTGTACTATAATTATATAAGAGGTAACCATTTGGGAAAACTGGGTGAAAGGTACATAGGGGTCTACTCTGTACTATTTTGTAGTTCTCTGTGACTAAAATTTCAGTACAAATTATTTTAAAATAAAAAGGTTTTCTTTTTGAAAGCCATACTTTGCACATACACTATTGCTCATTGGGAAACTATTAATTGAAGTAAATAGGGAATGTAGGTATTTCACTTATGCTAGCCAAAATTGCCTGACTCTGTAGGATTTCGAGAATTCTTACTTTATTTAGGAATATGTCCTCATTGGTTGTAGCCTTCTAACTAGTGCCTTTGTTTTTAGAAAGGCAATATTATTACCATTAGTTAATTAATTGTATTGTGAGTATAATTTGGATATAAGTCTCCTTTGAAAATCTCTAATCGTTTCACAGCTTTCATTCTACTTTTGGTGGTCAGCCAGTTTTGTTTTATTTTGTTTTGTTTTTTACAAATTATAAATAAAAGCAGAGTCAGTGATATTAAGTTGCCCTATCAAACCTAATCTGTTCAGTTTGATCCAATTCCATTCCATTCCAGTCCAGTCTATTATTTCCTAACCTATTCTCTTCCATTCATTCTATTCTATAAATATTTATCAAATATCTGGCATGTGCCAGGCATTATTTTGGATGGCTTGACATGTACCAGTAAAGAAAGTAGACAGTTTAAAATTGCTGCCCTCCTAAAGCTTACATCCTAAGGGGAGTCAGAAATATAGATAAAATGCATAAATTTTATAAGATGTTGTAAATTAGTAGATGCTATGGAGAAAAAAAAAGCTAAGCAGATCAGAGATATGGAGTACAGACGGGGGAAGTTATCATTTTCAGACAAGATAAGGTGTGAGAAACTGTGTGGGGAGGTAAAGGATTTAGTCATAATTGATCTGAGGGAAGAGTTTTCTGGGAACTAGGTTGAGTTGGGAGGTGCCTGGAATGTTTAAGAAACAGCAGGGAGGCCAGTGTGACTAGAGCAGAGTCAGAGAGAGAGACTGGTGGGAGGTGGGGTCAGAGAGGAAAACAAAGGTCTGGTTACATAGGGCTTGTGAGGGTCCTGGCTTTTGCTCTGAACAAAATGGCCAGACAGTATGTTTTTCAGCAGAGGATCATGTGATCAAAATTAGTTTAGGAATATGGTAATCTCATTGAAAAGGACAGTAGCTTATACTGTACTGTTAACAGTAGAATTACAGGCATGGTCATATTATTGAACCCTCCCCTCCCTACCGCCTCTCAAAAAAATCAGGTTATTTTGAAGATAGAGCCACTTGTATTTCCTGATGGATTTGATGTAGAGAGTATGAGCGAGTGAAAGAGAGAGATGACTCCAAAGTTTGAGCCTGAGCACTGGGGACAGAGTTGCCATCAGCCGGTACGGAGGCTGCAGATGTGCCAGGTTCAAGGTGAAACTCAGGAGCTCATTTCTAAACATGGTAACTTTGTTTAGACTTAGGAGTAGACTTGCTTGTTGGCAGATGGGTATTTGAGTCTAGAGGTCAGAAGAGAGGTCCAGAACAGAGATAAATATTTTAGAGTTGCCAACACAGAGTGATATTTATGAGCTTAGATGAGTTTAGCAAGGAAGTCACTATAGATAGAGAAGAGGACTAAACACTGGGAAACTCCAGGATTAAGAAGACAGAGAGGAGAAAAGGAACCAGTAAATGGGACCGAGAAGCAGCAGCCAGTATGGTAGGAGGAACCGAAGAGTGTAATGTCCTCTGAGCCCAGTGAAGAATATGAATCAAAAGTAATCCAGTTACTGAAAGATAACTATTATCAGGACAGGTGGGTGCAGTGTGCTTCAGTATTACTGGGCCCTTATTTTTTAAATTCTGTTTTCATACTAGGAAACAAGATCACTGTTTGTTGAAAATTTAGCATGCTAAATTCTTGTTTTTTTGTTGCTCAAGTTTCAAACAGAGCATCAACAGATTTAAATTGCTTTAAGAAGTAGGTTTACTGTTATTAGTTTTTCTATGGTAATTACTCATCTGAACCATTATTTACAGTAAATGATGGTACAATGTCTTAATAAGATTTCCACTACACTTTTTATGAGGCTAAATTGAATTTATTTTATGTGTAATTATTTTGAGAAAAAGAAATTAAGCTTCTTATCTTTATTGTGATCATGTTGGTTATTATTAGTATCTTTTATAAATAACACTATTCTCTTATGCCACACTTTCTCTTGTGCTTGTGTCTTAATCGTAAAAGATTAAGCATTTGGGCATTATCAAGTAATCCTTTTTAATAACTGTGATTTAAAATTACACAGAAATTTTTTTCAAATGGTGATGAAATATATGGAAGTTTACATTCTTCTTATTGAATCTGTCCATATATTTTATTCAAAGATACCAAATATTCATATATCATGCTCATAAAGGATTATAGATGAAAACTATTCTTTAGCAGTGCAATTTTACTATCTAGGAAAAGGGCTAGATTTCCAGGTTTTTAAAAAAAATTGTTGAGCCTGAAGAATGTTCTAAAGTTAATTTGCATGTATTTTGTGTGCATTTATGTTACCTTTTGCTTGTATTCTACACTGTATTTTTCTTAGTTGCCACCTTCTCAGTAAGCTTTACAGTACCCACAAATTATTGTAACAAAGTAAAAAAAAACAAAAGCAAAAAACTACAAACCTAACAACTGCACTGCTGAGAACCGAGCTGAATAAACACGAACTTCCATTCTTACATGACTGTTCCAACCCAGGCAGGAACTGCTGCTTTATTTCAGGCGAGGAAAAGTAATTGCCCGGTTTTCTTTATTTCTCTGGTGAGCAGTTTCACTGCTACCTCCATTTGGCACATTCTCCTGAATTCTTTTATTGGAATGTGGCTGTAACTGTAGGTATAGCACTCTTTACCACAATGTATATTTTCTTTACCACAATGTATGTTTTGAGCCATATTTACTACTGCAGATATTTAGTTTTTCTCTGAGGTGTGGTCTCAAAGCAATTGTTCACTGAGAAGTTTGACACTAAAACTGGAGGTACAACCTTTTCCAGGCATTTAGGTGTACATATGTGCATTTGTAGAATTTTATCGTCAAGGAGAGATCATTCTACCAGATGGCATTACCTTAATAGAAACTGCTAATATGCACATGCTTCAAAACCATTTCTAATCCAAATGTACTGGCAGAATATTATTTTCAGAAGGAGTTGAATTAACTCTTTGAACCTTTATTATCTTCTACTTTTGAACTGGACTTTTTGAAAGATAATAGCTATCCCAAGCAAGTTATCTTTTGAGTGTGGTGTGTGCACCTCTGTGTGTATTTGTGTTGTGTGTAAACCGTTGTGTATTTTGGCATGGTGCAAGTCAGCAGGAAGGCCCTGGGGTGGAGGCAGCTTTCATCCTATGTTACACCCTCACAACCTTCCTGTTTTACGATAATTCTGAAACCTAATGCTCCTGCCACTTTTAACCCAGTACTGTGTTTATTTGCCTGTGGCCTGTTTTATTGTAAAATAAAAATCTTAAGAACCTATGTTTTTAGTTTTGTTTTGTTTTTTCCCAAGAACAGTATGGTTGTCTTAAAGGCTAAATAGCTGTGCTTTAATGGTGTGTAAAGATTCAGTAAAAAATAAATCATGGCAATTTTGTTTTAAGGAGAAACTTTTAAAGCTAATACACACTGCAGACTTCAAAAAATCCAATAAAACAATTAAGAACAAACTGTACTTGGCATATCATTTTATTCTGAATTTTCCATAATGTGTTAAATCTGAAGCTTCAGAAGATCGTGCTTCAATTCCAGGTGACCATTGGTAGGGTATTAGAGCCACAATTATTTAAAAATAAGTTTTCACAGACCTTGAACGTCTGTAGGAAATTTTGCCCCTGTGGCAAGAGGGAATTAAAGTGGATCTGTTTTCTCTGCCAGTGTAAACAATTAGATGGGTGGCTGCTGTTGATTTTATTTCACAGACTAGCAGCTTACAGCCTCGTCATTTTCTGGTAATGACCCTCATGGTGATGCATGGTAAGTAATAAAGTAAATAATAAGACCGTTAATAAAATGCTTTGAACATTTTACTTGTTTTTGAAATTTTGTTAATTTTCATTTTTATCTATCAAGAGGTATCCACTGTATGTTTATTTCATATCTAGCACCCATGTGTTCTAGGTGTGATGAGGGTAACATGTAAAGTACCATCTTTGTCCTCAAGGATCACTTACAGGGCACTTAGGGCATTTTACATGGAATAATTCTTTGTTGTAGGAGAAGGTTCCACACATTGCAGGACATTAATATTCCCTGTCCCCTGACCAGTGAATGTCATTAGTACCATTAGTTATTGTGAAGTGAAAAATATATTCATGTATTTATCAAATGTCCCCTAGAGTAGCTGTTCACTACACCCCTTCCTCCTGAGGCCAGTGGAAGAGTGAAATACACTCTACACACATAGGAAGTGATTATAGAACTCTTTCAAACTATGTTAAAGGAATGATACTGAGCATAAAAGTTGAGAAGAGACAGGGAAGAAGGCTGGAGCAGTTGCCCGTATTTATACCAGGTTATAGTACAGTTTACTCATGGCTCATGCTGACCCTTCTACCAATGCTATCCTTATTTTTTTTGCCCCTGCTGTTTTATTCCCCTAACTCCTACTTAATCATCAAAATTAGCTACACCGTTATGCTTCCAAGAAGCCTTCATTAACTTTCTCTTTTCTCAGACTAGGTTGGGTGATTCCTATTTTTGTTCTTATAGGGCCTTTGGACATATCTCTGTCATTGTCTTCCAGCATTACATTGCCGTCACCTGTTATGGATCAGTTATAGCTACTCAATAGGTTGTATGCTTATTGTGGGCAAGAACTATGCTTTATATCTTTCCTACCTGGTGAAATTCTATGTGTGTAGTACATGTTTATTAAGCTGACTTGAACTTGACAGGTAAATGATGGAAGCACATAAAGCTGTGTAGTCTCATTGCTTCTTGACATCAAATTAAATTGTGTTCAAAGTCTCTTTTATTGTGTGACTATGCTCATTTTGAGAAAATTCTCATGCCTTACTGTTGGAAATGTAATTTGGTACAATACTTTTGAAATGTCACTTGGCAGTAGGTATCAAGATATTTACAACTTCATGGCATTTGATTCATGAATTCCATTTCTGGGAACCTCTCCTAAGGAAACAATTCTAATTGTAGAAAAAGCCTTATGCACAGAAGTCTCCAATTCACCACTGCTACTAATAGCAAAAAATTGGGAAGTCTTTATCAAATCTGGGTAATAAAAATGGGGACTTTGCTAATTTTCAACAGCCAATTCTAATGGACAATTTGCGGGACTTGTGTGTGAATATGGCCTGGCTTTTAGATGAGATGTTATTATTCTGAATTAGAAAGGTAGAAATATTTAGCCCATGAAAAAATATATAGCTACAGAATAATATGACTATAGTATCTCATTTTAGTGAGATAATACGTACAGCTACATACATACACACAGATATGTATGTGCATAAAAAATCCAACAAGATATGTTAAGATCTTAACACTTAGAAGTTAACAGTGGTAACCTCTAGGTGTTAGGAATTAATGTTTATATTTTCTGATTTTTATTTATATTTCCTAATTTTCTACAATACCCACAATAATGAAAGGATTTTTTTAATAAGGAATTTTAAATAATTTAAGTGTGTAAAAGTAACATAATGGTTAATTATTAGAGGTCTACATTCTAGATTATTTCAATACATTTATGAGAAGTTTTAACAACATAATAAAATGTTTCTATAATAATATTGAGTGAAAAGAGCCAAGTGAAAAAAATATTTTACATAGTCTGGTCTCATGTATATACTCTTAAAGTAGAACTCATGGTTATTGTTTCTAGATGGTAAAACCCTGAGTTTTCTTTTATATTATTATATTTTTTATAATGAATATATGATGTTTTTTATTTGGAGAAAGTATATATCATCAAAATTTTTATTAGGGAGCTCTAATATGTGTTTCAAAAGTTTTAGGGTATAGTCTCAGGCAGTTCAAAAAAGTTTTAGTTGCAAATCATGACGTTTTTTAAAAAAAAATAATTCATGCTAGAAATACATGTTAGGAGGGGATGATATTATGTCTTCTGGAAGAATTGAAAAATTTCTTGTAGAAAAAATGGTTATAAATATTTGTACAAATTTAGTATTAATTCAGGTTCTTTAATATTACTTTTCATCAAATCATTCATTCACTCATTTATTCAACAATTATTCACAGAGCATGGACTTGGGTGCTGGGGAGTCAGAGATAAGAAATGTAAGAATCCCCTCTAAGAGAAGACATAAAAGACTATTGTCGTACCTTTTGGCCATAAACTGGAAAAAGGTTAAATTCTCTTATGAAAGCAAAATCTGTAATCAAATGCCCAAAGAATCTTTACCATCTAAGTAATATTTACTGAATTTCCAGATGTTGTTTCAGCTCTTTAATTAGGTTCCCTGATTCCTGTCTCATTCCAGTGTTGAAGTCAGCAGCCAAATGCCACATATGGAAAACTGTTCCTCTGGAAGTAAATTGAATATTTTAAAATTTACTGTCACTTATCTTAATATTTAACTCAATAAAACTTCTGTTTCTCAGTGTTTCCCCACACATTTTCATATGTCTGCTAAATTGTTGGTAATGCTACATAATTCAGCAGAAAATTAAATAGATTCTACCTCATTTAGAATGGTTTTAGGAGTAATGGATAAATCATTCTTTAGAGTAATTAAATAAATTTAATAAGTACTGTTTGATTTCTAATTGGTTTAATCATCTTTATTTACTTCCTATATGGTAAATTCAGAAAGGTATTAATGCTACTATTTATTCAAAGAGCTTCTGAGTATCTTTTAACAAGAATATCTTACCTGGGCCTCGAGGAGATTACAGAGGATTCCAGATCTCATTAGCATTTTAGTTTTAAGTGAAGAGAGAATGTTCCGTGTTCAAATTCCCAGCTACTTTAGGAATAGCATGATTATGGTTATTTTTAAATTCAGAAGGAGTCCTGTTTGTTCGACATTCTAGATCTGTTCTCCATGTGATATTGGCCTAAAATTTAAAAAGCAGATGTAGGTCAAAGGAGATTCTGCAAACACTTTCTGTGTTTTATCCTGGGAGTTTTACAACTTTAAAGCAATGGCAAGAGGGTAAGTTTTTTGGTATATGTAACCTATATACTCCTATATATTCCTAAATTTTCTCCATTACAAATGAGAGTAAAAAATATAATTCTTACACTTGTTCTTCATTTCAGCAGTGGTGTCTGTTTTTTCCATAACACACAGAGATAGAAACATAACAGTTCATGAAAGATAAGCCTCACGATGAATACACAAAAAATGGTAACTGGAATTTATTTCTGCTAGGACTAATAGTGGGTGGTAAGGAGTGTTAAAAGAAATTTTATCTTTCTCCTTGATCTCTTGTACTGTTGAAATATTGTGTCATGAACACACTGTTTTTACTTTTATAAATTTAAAAACAAGTTAAATTTTATTTACATACAAATTATAAGTTTATAATAGTTTTGACTTATTATGAGTTTAATATTAAATTTCAGCATTTATTTGTATTTATTTCTATTTTTACAAGCATGCCTACCACCTGCTGAACTTGAAAGAATCTAACATTTAAAAATTTTAACAATATATGAGACCTGGAATAAACAAATGCAAATACTTTAAACATTTTCAAAAGCTGTTTAAAGAATGTTCTTGTATTAGTTAAACTTTGGCCCCAGGCAATAGAAAGCATTTCTTTTCACAATTGGCTAAAATTACTGGATACAGTCTTTGCCGTGCAGAACTTCATGTAATCACTTATCTGACCCAGTCAGTAATGATTGTCTTATATTATGTATTTAATTTTCAGAATCCTCAGAAAACCCACTCATTTCCTACTACTAAAAATAAACATATAATTTATTCCTAAATGTAATGTATTTTTGAGTATTGGTGTTTCTTTCACAGGCCATGATAAGTAAAGAAACTGGAGAGATATAAGGGGTAAAAGGTGAGAAGAATGACATCCTGAGAACTTTGTTCCACCAAGGTCATCTAAAAACTACATATCAGGGCTCATTTCATGAGTGCATTTCAGGACCAATTCCCTAAATTTATACACAAGACTCTGCAGATAGGGAAACTGAGGTTGTGTCTTGCCCAGCACACTAATACTTGGTTCTAAATATGCCAAGATCATAGGTAGATTTAGTACCTTTTTGGGCTAATTTTGTTTCTCGTAACTATTGTAACTTTTATATTAAATGTATTTGTTTATGGAATTGTGTACGGGATTGTATATTAAACATACTTATTTATGGGATTGTAGGGTGCCAACAGAAAACCAACTTGAGTCATTTCCCTTCTGCCCATTCAAACTAACACTGGAAAAGAAATCTGACTCAATGCTGGGAATAAACTGTAGGCTCTGTGACTTTCCTGGTCACTTTCAGATAACTAAAATCCTCACAGCATTTATTTATTTCTAGATTGTTTCAGTTCAGTAAGTATCAGTTTAATAATCAAACTTTTTTTCAAAGTGAGTGTTTCTCAACTCAGTTCAGATCAGTTCAGGGTAAGCCTGCCATAGACAAAAAAGGCATGGACTCTTGCCCTGTTTTTTCCAGTTTTTGTTTCTGTCCCTCCTCCGCTAGCTTGATGGAAGTGTGAAGTTGGAGAGCAGTTGGAAGTAAAAAGGCCCAGGGAAGGTTTGATGTGTTGGATTCTCCTGTGAGCTTACATCCCTGCTTTGGACAGATGATTAAAGCTGTTCTTTCCCTTGTGGGTGCTAATTAGAGTTCACTCATCTACAGTTCCCTGAAATAAGGGAAGCTCTCCCCAATTAGCAGATTACCACGGTTCCCTCACACTTGGGCATCAGCCTGTACACCCACAGGAAGTCCTGCTGCAGTGTCTTTGACTTAGGTGTCCCTCCTGGGCAGATTGTAGGATGTCCCAGGACAGTCTTGTCACTCATTGTCTTTCTTTCCTGGCCGGATCTGGTCTACATGATGTACCACACCTTAGACCTTCTCATCAAGTGTGCCATCTTTGCCCAAGTGGGTTTAATTACCTCTCAGCTTTGGCTTCCCTTCTTTAGATTTATCAGACTAAACAAGTCCACCCTGTTACCAAAAATGTTGGAAACACATCAGGCTATTTAGGTGTGTTCTTTGAAGCCCTTCTCACTAATCGTAAGGTGAGAGACAAGCAAGCCTTACATCACTAAGGAGGAGGTGTGGGATGGGGAGTACATTGACATTATCCCTAAAGAAATTATCCATATCTTTTCTCCAACTCCTTCGCCAGTTTTATTTCAGCTCCTTAAAACCTTTGAGTGTTGAAGAGCCAAGAGTCCCCATACTGTTTTTCAGTTTATTGCTTTGCCATCCTACATGTGTGCTCTAGAATGCTGGAATAGTTGACACCTGTTTTCCTGGGGCCTAAGCCAAAAGAGAAACAACTATTTATTAACAACTTTGGGGGTATAATTTTTTTTTAACTCTGTGTCATCTATGAGATATTTTTTCATTCAAATATCACATTCTAAGTCTGTTATGTATTTGCTTGTTAGAGGCAGAAATGCTGGCTGCACTACCTAAATATATGCTTAGACAATAAAAATGAGTGAAGATCTGAATTTTATATTTTCCTATATTTGTTTTGATTATTCATTCACTTAAATAGATAATACATAACATATGAAATCTAAAATGTGCAAAAGAATATATAATGACAAAGGCATTTTCCTTGTCTTCCAGTATCTCATTACTCTGTTTTTCCATGAGGCAAATTATTTATTTATTAGTTATTTTAAAAAGTAATTTGGAGACTTCCGGGAAGATGGCGGCGTGAACAGGGCAGCAGAAATCTCCTCCCAACACTATATTTATCTACAAAAACACAACAAATACATTTATTCCTAAGAGAGAGACCAGAGTACACAGGAAAGCGCACAGCGTGCAGCTACACTCGAGAGGACTCGGCATCCCAAGAGGCGGTCTTAAAGAGCCCAGCTGACATACATGGCAACTACCAGTGACCAATTCTATAGCCATGAAAAGACAGAGGAATATGGTTCAGACCAAAATCAACCAGACAACCCCAGAGAGGGAGTCTGAAGAGATGGAAATGCACAGTCTTCCTGAAAAAGAATTCAGAATAAAAGTCATAACCATGCTGATGGACCTACAGAGAAATGTGCAACAGCTGAGGGAGGAAGTGAGGGAAGTGAGGAAAGACAATGCAGAAATCAGACAAGCGATTGACGGGCTTAACAGCAGAATGGGTGAGATGCAAGAGACTGTCAATGGAATAGAAATCAGAGAACAGGAGTACAGAGCAGCTGAGGCAGAGACAGATAAAAGGATTTCTAGGAATGAAAGAATATTAAGAGAACTGTGTGACCAATCCAAACGGAACAATATTCGCATTATAGGACTACTACAGGAACAAGAGAGAGAAAACGGGATAGAAAGTATCTTTGAAGAAATAATTGCTGAAAACTTTCCCTCGCTGGGGAAGGAAATAGTCTCGCAGTCCACCGATGCCCACAGATCTCCCAACACAAGGAACCCAAGGAAGACAACACCAAGACACATAATAATTAAGATGGCAAAGATCAAAGATAAAGACAGGGTATTAAAGGCAGCTAGAGAGAGAAAAAAGATCACCTACAAAGGAAAACCCATCAGACTATCATCAGACTTCTCAACAGAAACCTTACAGGCCAGAAGAGAATGGCATGACATATTTAACGTTATGAAACAGAAGGGCCTCGAACCAAGAATACTGTATCCAGCACGATTATCATTTAAATATGGTGGAGGGATTAAACAATTTCAAGACAAATGAAAGTTGAGAGACTTTGCCTCTCATAAACCACCACTACAGGATATCTTAAATGGACTGCTCTAGATGGAAGTACACCTAAGGCTAAAAAGATGTCACCAGAGAAAATAAAATCATAGCAAAGAAAGCAGACCATCCAAATACTAACTAAAGGCAAAGAATAAAACACCTAGTATAGGAAGAATGGAGGAGGAGGAATAAGAAGGGAGAGAAATAAAGAAAGATCAGACAGTGTTTACAATAACTTAACAAGAAAGTTAAGTTAGATTGTTAGATAGTAAAGAAGCAACCCTTGAACTCTTGGTAACCACGAATCTAAAGCCAGCAATGGCAATAAGTACATATCTATCAATAATCACCCTAAATGTAAATGGACTGAATGCACCAATCAAAAGACACAGAGTAACAGAATGGATAAAAAAGCAAGACCCATCTATATGCTGCCTACAAGAAACTCACCTCAAATCCAAAGATATACACAGACTAAAAGTGAAGGGATGGAAAAAGATATTTCATGCAAACAACAAAGAGAAAAAAGCAGGTGTTGCAGTACTTGTATCAGACAAAATAGACTTCAAAACGAAGAAAGTAGCAAAAGATAAAGAAGGACATTACATAATGATAAAGGGGTCAGTCCAACAAGAAGATATAACCATTATAAATATATATGCACCCAACACAGGAGCGCCAGCATATGTGAGACAAATACTAACAGAATTAAAGGAGGAAATAGACAGCAATGCATTCATCTTAGGAGACTTCAACACACCACTCACTCCAGAGGACAGATCAACCAGACAGAAAATAAGTAAAGACACAGAGGCACTGAACAACAACTAGAACAGATGGACCTAACAGACATCTGCAGAACCCTACACCCAAAAGCAACAGGATACACATTCTTCTCAACTGCACATGGAACATTTTCCAGAATAAACCACACACTAGGCCAAAAAAGAACCTCAGTAATTTCAAAAATATTGAAATCCTACCAACCAACTTCTCAGATCACCAAGGTATAAAACTAGAAATAAATTTTAGAAAGAAATCAAAAAGGCTCACAAATACATGGAGACTAAACAACACTCTCCTAATTAATCAATGGGTTAACGACCAAATCAAAACAGAAATCAAAGAATATATGGAGACTAATAACAACACAAAGCCACAACTTCTGTGGGACACAGCAAAGGCAGTTCTAAGAGGAAAGTATATTGCAATCCAGGCCTTTTTAAAGAAGGAAGAACATTCCCAAATGAATAGTCTAAAGACACAATTACTGAAATTGGAAAAAGAAGAACAAATGAGGCCCAAAGTCACCAGAAGGAGGGACATAATAAAGATTAGAGAAGAAATAAATAAAATTGAGAAGAATAAAACAATAGAAAAAATCAATGAAACCAAGAGCTGGTTCTTTGAAAAAATAAACAAAATAGATAAACCCCTAGCCAGACTCATTAAGAGAAAAAGAGAATCTACACACATAAACACAATCAGAAATGAGAAAGGAAAAATCACGACGGACCCCACAGAAATACAAAGAATCATAAGAGAATATTATGAGAATCTATATGCTAACAAGCTGGAAAACATAGAAGAAATGGACAACTTCTTAGAAAAATACAACCTTCCAAGACTGACCAAGCAAGAAACAGAAAAACTAAACAGACCAATCACCAGTGACGAAATCGAATTGGTAATCAAAAAACTACCCAAGAACAAAACCCCCGGGCCTGATGGATTCACCTCTGAATTCTACCAGACATATAGAGAAGAAATAACACCGATTCTCCTTAGAGTTTTCCAAAAAATAGAAGAGGAGGGAATACTTCCAAACTCATTCTATGAAGCCAGCATCACTCTAATACCAAAACGGGGCAAAGACCTCACCAAAAAAGAAAATTACAGACCAACATCCCTGATGAACGTAGATGCAAAAATACTCAACAAAATATTAGCAAACCGAATTCAAAAATACATCAAGAGGATCATACACCATGATCAAGTGGGATTCATCCCAGGGATGCAAGGATGGTACAACATTCGAAAATCCATCAACATCATCCACCACATCAACAAAAAGAAAACAAAAACCACATGATCATCTCCATAGATGCTGAAAAAGCATTTGACAAAATTCAGCATCCATTCCTGATTAAAACTCTCAACAAAATGGGTATAGACGGCAAGTACCTCAACATCATAAAGGCTATATATGACAAACCCACAGCTAACATCATACTTAACGGCGAGACGCTGAAAGCTTTTCATCTAAGATCGAGAACAAGACAGGGATGCCCACTCTCTCCACTGTAATTCAACATAGTACTGGAGGTCCTAGCCACAGCAATCAGACAAAACAATGACATACAAGGCATCCAGATTGGTAAAGAAGAAGTCAAATTGTCACTATTTGCAGATGACATGATACTGTACATAAAAAACCCTAAAGACTCCATTCCAAAACTACTAGAACTAATACCTGAATTCAGCAAAGTTGCAGGATATAAAATTAACACACAGAAATCTGTTGCTTTCCTATACACTAATGATAAACTAACAGTAAGAGAAATCAGAAAAACAATTGCCTCAAAAAGAATAAAATACCTAGGAATAAACCTAACAAAGGAAGTGAAAGACCTGTACTCTGAAAACTACAAGACACTCCTAAGAGAAATTAAAGAGGACACTAACAAATGGAAATGCATCCCATGCTCTTGGCTAGGAAGAATAAATATTGTCAAAATGGCTATACTACCTAAAGCAATCTACAGATTCAGTGCAATCCCTATCAAAGTACCAACAGCTTTCTTCAATGAACTCGAACAAATGATTCTAAAATTCATATGGAACCACAAAAGACCCCAAAATAGCCAAAGAAATCCTGAGAAGGAGGGATAAAACGGGAAATTACGCTCCCTGACTTCAAGCTCTACTACAAAGCCACAGTAATCAAGACAATTTGGTATTGGCACAAAAACAGACCCACAGACCAGTGGAACAGAATAGAAAATCCAAACATTAACCCAAAATATACAGTCAATTAATATTTGATAAAGGAGCCTTGGATATACAATGAGGAGATGACAGCCTCTTCAGCAGCTGGTGTTGGAAAAACTGGACAGCTACATGTAAGAGAATGAAACTGGACTACTGTCTAGCCCCATACACAAAGGTAAACTCAAGGTGGATCAAAGACCTGAATGTAAGTCATGAAACCATAAACCTCTTAGAAAAAAACATAGGCAAAAATCTCTTGGACATAAACATGAGCAACTTCTTCATGAACATATCTCCCCGGGCAAGGGAAACAAAAGCAAAAATGAACAAGTGGGACTATATCAAGCTGAAAAGCTTCTGTACAGCAAAGGACACCATCAGTAGAACAAAAAGACATCCTGCAGTATGGGAGAATATATTCATAAAAAACATATCTGATAAAGGGTTGACATCCAAAATATATAAAGAACTCACGCACCTTAACAAACAGAAAGCAAATAATCCAATTAAGAAATGGGCAGAGGACATGAATAGACACTTCTCTAAAGAAGAAATTCAGATGGCCAACAGGCACATGAAAAGGTGCTCCACATCGCTAATCATCAGAGAATTGCAGATTAAAACCACAATGAGATATCACCTCACACCAGTGAGGATGGCCAACATCCAAAACACAAACAACAAGAAATGTTGGCAAGGATGTGGAGAAAAGGGAACCCTCCTGCACTGCTGGTGGGACTGCAAATTAGTTCAACCATTGTGGAAAGCAGTATGGAGGTTCCTCAAAAAACTCAAAATAGAAATACCATTTGACCCAGGAATTCCACTCCTAGGAATTTACCCTAAGAATGCAGCAGCCCAATTTGAAAAGACAGATGCACCCCTATGTTTATCGCAGCACTATTTACAATAGCCAAGAAATGGAAGCAACCTAAGTGTCCATCAGTAGATGAATGGATAAAGAAGATGTGGTACATATACACAATGGAATATTATTCAGCCAAAGAAGAAAACAAATCCTACCATTTGCAACAACATGGATGGAGCTAGAGGGTATTATGCTCAGTGAAATAAGCCAAGCCGAAAAAGACAAGTATCAAATGATTTCACTCATATGTGGAGTATAAGAACAAAAAAAATACTGAAGGAACAAAACAGCAGCAGACTCACAGAACCCAAGAACGGACTAATAGTTACCAAAGGGAAAGGGACTGGGGAAAATGGGTGGGAAGGGAGGGATAAGAGGGAAAAAGGGGCATTACGATTAGCAGGTGTAATGTTGGGGGTGCACGGGGAGGGCTGTACAACTCAGAGAAGACAAGTAGTGATTCTATAGCATCTCACTACGCTGATGGACAGTGACTGTAATGGGGTTGGTGGGGGGGACCTGATGAAGGGTAGTTCAATCCCCATAATATTGCACATGTAATTGTAGATTAATGATAGTAGAATAAATTATATTAAAAAAAGTAATTTGTTGAACATTTCTGAAAATTTCATAATTGCGCTCATTTGGGTTTGACTTAGCTTGCCATATATGTTACCTCTCAGCTGAGAGATATTTATATGCAAACATAACTGTGCTAATAAACCTTTGTTTTCTATCTGTAAGATGGAAATCATACTACTAAAGACTTTACAGTTTTGTGAGAATTAACTGAGAAATAGATTTAAAGGCATTCGTACAGTTTTTGTAACAGAATATTCACTCAAGTATTAATTTTTTAAGTCCCTTGCACTTAGCCATGTAAATTAGCTTCTACTCCACTTTCCCCTTACCCTCAATATATGCCACTCTTACACCAATATCCTCTGTGTACCTCTGTGGTTGTAATTAGTTGACATTTCCTTCATATACTCAGCTTCAAAACATTGCTATGTAAAGTGTACCCATGGTGCCCAGTGCATATCTATGATAGTATGTTACCTCACTACAGTGTAGTTGAATATTGATTTTTCTCCCCAACTTAGTGCTTTGTTCAATGTTTGTCACTAAGGCCATGATTGGCATGTAATAAACAATACGTATCTGTTGAAGGTTTGAATACACAAATATCGCAGTCTCACTGAGGTCTGTTTTGATAGTTGGGAAATTGGACAAAGGTGAAATATTTTGATGATGGGAGGATTGTGGGGACCATCGGACTGAGCTCACCGCCTACAGTCAGAGAGGAAGCATTAAGTGGGGAAAGGGGATGTTAAGTAAGAGGCAAAGGGCAAGGCCAAGGAAGTCAAACTACACATCCGGAAGTTTTGCTTAGACCTCATCTTTTCTTATCCTCTAGTCTGGGCATTAGAAAGAAAGTAGTTCTTCAGTTAGGAAGTGAAGCCCAGGCAACCATCCACATTTGTCCCTACATACTGTGTCCATTATCCCCAAAAAGCCTAAATTCTCAGAGGAAAAAAAGAACAAGAAAATGACTAATTTTTCTCACTCCCTTGAAAGAGCTGTTATCTTAGTTAAAAAGATGGAGTCAGCATTTGTGGTGACATTTTAAGTTGATACTCTCACCCATGCTTCTCCAAAAGAAGCTGGTGATAGCATGTATCGAATTAAAAATGCAACCTTAACACCTAGAGTGAAAATGCTAACAAGACATTGGCAACTGTCACTCTGCATAAAGGAAATGTAATGGTTCCCAAGTGAGTCTTTTATATTTATGAAATGAATAAATATTTCTTCTATATACTAACTTTTTATTATTCCTAGATCTTAGTATAGTTAAACAGTTTTATTAGATTTTTTAATAGCTTAATTGAGATAGACCATAAAATTCACTCACTTAATGAGTACAATTCAGTGTTTTTTAGTATACTCAGAAGCTCATGCAACCATCACCACATTTTAATTTTGAATACACGGTCATCCTTAAAAAACCTTATACTGATTGGCAGTCATTTCCCATTTCCCTCTTCCCAGCCATAATCAATCACAAATCTAATTTTTGTCTCTATAAATTTGCCTATTCTGAACATTTAATATAAATGGAATCATACAATATTTTATCTTCTGTGACTAGCCTTCCTTGCTCCGCACAGTGTTTTGAAGGTTCGTCCATGTTGGCATGGATCAGTATTTGATTTGTGTTCACTATTGCTCAATAATATTCCCTTATATGGCTATGTTGCATTGTATTTATCAGTTCATCAGTTGATGGACATTTGGGTTCTGTGTTTGGCTATTATGAATAATAATACTGCTGTGAACATCCGTGTATGTACACATTTTTTGTGTGGATGTGTTTTTCATTTATCTTGTATGTACCTGTGAGCAGAATAGCTGGGTTATAAGTGCTTGTCAACACTTGTTATAGTCTGTCTTTCTGATTAGAGCCTCTTTAGTGCATATGAAGTGATAGCTCATTGTGCTTTTGAATTACATTGCCCTGAAAACTAATGATGTTGATTATCTTTTCTGGTTCTTATTAGTCATTTGTATAACTTCTTTGAAGAAATGTCTTTTCAAGTCTTTCCCCATATTTTAATTGGGTTATTTGTGTTTTTGTTGTTGAGTTTAAACTCTTAGAAGTTTGTTTTATATATTCTGGATACTAGACCCTTATCAGATATATGATGTTTTCTTCCATTCTGGGGATAGATGTTATCATTTTTAGCACAAACATCATAATTTTGATGTAGACATATTTATCTGTTTTTCTTAGTTACTTGTGCTTTTGATTTTGTTATCTACAAAAACACTGCCTAATACAAGGTCACAAAGTTTTGCTCCTATGTTGTCTTCTATGAGTTTTATAGTTTTAGCTCTACCTTTAGGTCTATGATCCATTTTAAGCTAACTTTTTGTATAGGAGGAGGTAGGATTTCAACTTATATTGCATCTACATATCTAGTTGTCTCAGAACTATGTTAATACTCTTATCAAAAAAGAATTGACCATAAATATGTCTTGCTTTGTATATAGACCCTTAGTTCTATTTCATTGATCTATACACCTGTCCTTATTATAATATTTCCTTGTTCTGATTTGCTGTAGTTTTGTAGTAAGCTTTGAGATCAGGAAGTGTGAGTCCTCTATATTGTTTTTCTTTTTCAAGATTGTTTTTTCTATTCTACATTCCTTCCATTTCCAAATGAATTTTAAGATGGTCTTGTCAATTTCTTCAAGAAAACAAAGCAAAACTGGGAATTTGATAGGGATTGCACTGAATCTGTGGATCCGTACACAGATTTGGGGACTATTGCTATCATAGTATTTTTCCAGTCTATGAACATAGTATGTATTTCCCTTTATTTAGATCTCCTTTAATTTCTTTCCAAAATAATTTATAATTTCAGTATGCAATTATTGTAGTTCTTGTGTTTCATTTATGCCTAAGAATTTTGTTCTCTTTTGGTGTGGGTATGTTTCATTCACCTTTTAGTTAGTTTAATTGTATTTACTGATCAAAATTTTCCAAGTATTTCTAAATATGTTATAATATGATTTCAAAAATTAGAAACTTCTGTGATGCCTCAGAAGAGTTTATTGCCATTTATGTGCTCCCACTTTTGTTGTCAAAATATTCTGCCTCTTTAAATATATGTATGTTTTATCTTGCCCTCTGATTTTAAAATGAGTAAAAAAGTTCAATGTTACTATAGTAGTTCTACAACACACTAAATATATCAGTGATTTTTTAAAAAGAATTCCTACTTGTTTCATACAGTTGGTCTTCAAATATCACTGACTATACTTTGAAGATGTCTCCTAAATTCATCCCTCTCTTTCTATTCTATCTGTGTTTGGTGGCCCTAATTATTTAATGGTTATCTTCCTGTCTCCTTTTGTTGTTGCTATTAGCTTTTTAGTTGTTTCCCCATCTTCCAGCCTCTAATATCTTGTAGTCAGAAGCCTTTTTAGGACCCCTACAGACAGAATTAATTTTTCGTCTTTCCATAATTTCATAATATATGTAGGGTGTTTAGCACAGTACCTTTCATAGAGAAAACTCTAAAAATTGGCACCTACCAACATCATTAATTATCTGTTCACTTCATTGGTATAGCCTTTATCAGATTCTATACCTTTTATGTGTCTTCTCTAACCTCAGATTTCCACCCTGCTTAGATTTTAAATCTTTTGATAGCAACAATTGGGTAGTTATTCCTCACCTTTCTGTTTTCAGGGCCTGCATAGTTTATAAATAAAAATAAGTTAAGTTGTAAGAGAATAATTGAAAAAAATTGTCCATGATTATAAGCTATTTAATCTTCCTTGCTTTCATGTCTGGCAAGTCATAGACAATATTAACTTGGCGAGAGCTTCAGTGAAAAATAAATGAGATACTTACCTCAAGTTTGAGGTAGTCCTTTTTTTGACTTGCCTATTCTTAAGCTTCCAGATAAATTGTGGGTTATTTGTAAAGAAGAATTGAATTTCTGACTTTATTTTACAATTTGGTTTCATCTACTTATTTGCCTAATGAGGGAAAGCTAGCATCTAGCAATCTAAGCTAAGTGAAAAATACATGCTCAATTCTAATGTACAAAAAACAGAATCTAAGATACCAATTTTTAAAATAATATTTTTTATTCTGAGTAACAATTGTGTTGACTAACATAGTTATATTCCTTTTAATTATTGTGTACCATGTGCTTATGGTGTTCAGTGGACCTCTGTTCCTAATTCTTTTGGTTACGATACTACTTTTGTACTAATATTTTACTAATAGGATATTAAAACACAATTTCAAGCATTCATAATTTCAATTTTATACCTTCTTTTTATGCAAGACATAACAAGTACAATTTTCAGTAAAGTTACTTTTAAGCTCATATTTGGACTCCACTGTTCCCTATGCTTCCCCTTATCCTTTTAAATTGTAAAATCCATGAATAGTAGGATCATGTCTTAGTTTTCTTTGTATCTCAAATACCTACACCAACATTGAATGGGTGTATATTTTCAAGTATCCCATGGTTTATCATATAATTTAAAATCAAGAATCTAAATATTTTTCAAAAGGAGGACAGTTTCTGAAAGTAATTTTTTTCTTAGCATCATCTTAACATCCAAACTCCACTTGTTCACAGGATGACTTAATCAGTGCCATATCAGAGGCAGCTTGCTGTGTTTACCACTGTTAGTTGGGCCAGCATATGTCCAAAACAGTTGGAATGAGTAAACCAGTGTTGACTTGAAGCCAAAGTAGAGAGAGGGGAGAAAAAGAGTTCTTTACTATTGAACAGGACCAAATGCTTTGGACAGTACAGGGTACTTCTGCAGGGGGAAAAAAAAAAGGATTCTTTCAGCCAAAAAAACAAACAAAAACTTTCATTTCATATCTAAATGCTATGAAATAACAAAATAAACTGGTGATGTGGCTATAATTTTACTTATATAAGATTTTGCAAGTAATGTTATCTTTTTTGTGTTAACTAAGAAAGGGAATTATAAGATATTTAAATTGTGGGTAATTTTTTTCAGTTCTAGTTTTCAACATTAGTTGATTTTCTTATTCCTAATTACCATCACTTCCCTATTACTTTATTAAGCAATGTGGGTCCTTTGAACATCACATTTCATGGGATCAGAATAGTATTTCTGATTTTTCTGAAATTGGGTTTTGTGTTGCTCCATAGCCACATTTTGTGAGGAAAATATTTATTCTTATTTTCATAAGTAATGAATTACAAACTGTAGATATTTTTATTCATTACACACCACCTGAGAAACAATTATTGTAGAAAAAGATGTATTTTCACTGAAGTAGAAAAATGGAAAGTAGTGTTTGCTGTTTATAATGAAAGGTTGGAAAAGAAGTTTCAAAACATCATAGTCAAGGAATAAAACGGTTTGGGCCATAATTGAGTTTTATGTTTCAGGCAAAGCCTGCCCTAGGGTAATTTTTAATTACACAAAGCTTTTCTAAAAGAGTCCCTGCTTTCCATTCTCTACCATTTTCCCCCATTTGGGGAGCCCCTCTCTTCCCTCCAAGGATCTTTTGCTTTCTCTATGGTCAGATCCTGCTCTGCTAGTTATTGACTTACCCAAACAGGTCAATGAAAGCGAAAAACAATGGTCTATCTCATGAGAAAGACTTTCTGATAGAGACTAATACTTCTTCCATACAATTTGGGGGTGGGGAGAGAATGGCCTTGGTAGTAAAAAGAGCCTTGGGAATCATTACTTCAGCCTCTTTGTTGTATTTGTTTTTTTGTTTTTTTGGTTTTTTTTTGGTATCATTAATGTACAGTTACATGAGCAACATTATGGTTACTAGACTCCCCCTATTATCAAGTCCCCATCACATACCCCATTACAGTCACTGTCCATCAGCATAGTAAGATGCTATAGAGTCACTACTTGTCTTCTCTGTGCTATACTGCCTTCACTGTGCCCCCCACCCCACGTTATGTGTGCTAATCGTAATGCCCCTTATTCACCTTCTCCCTCCCTTATCACTCACCCTCCCCAGCCCCTTTCCCTTAGGTAACTGTTAGTCCAGTCTTGAGTTCTGTGAGTCTGCTGCTGTTTTGTTCCTTCAGTTTTTTCTTTGTTCTTATACTCCACAGATGAGTGAAATCATTTGATACTTGTCTTTCTCTGCCTGGCTTATTTCACTGAGCATAATACCCTCTAGCTCCATCCATGTTGTTGCAAATGGTAGGATTTGTTTTTTTTTTATGGCTGAATAATATTCCATTGTGTATATGTACCATATCTTCTTTATCCATTCATCTACTGATGGACACTTAGGTTGTTTCCATTTCTTGGCTATTGTAAATAGTGCTGTGATAAACATGGGGTGCATATGTCTTTTTCAAACTGGGCTCCTGCATTCTTAGGGTAAATTCCTAGGAGTGGAATTCCTGAGTCAAATGGTATTTCTATTTTGAGTTTTTTGAGGAACCTCCATACTGCTTTCCACAATGGTTGAACTAATTTGCATTCCCACCAGCAGTGTAGGAGTCGTTCCCCTTTCTCCACATCCTCACCAACATTTGTTGTTGTTTGTTTTGGGGATGTTGGCCATCCTAACTGGTGTGAGGTGATATCTCATTGTGGTCTTAATTTGCATTTCTCTGATGATTAGGGATGTGGAACATCTTTTCATATGCCTGTTGGCCATCTGAATTTCTTCTTTCAAGAACTGTCTGTTCAGCTCCTCTGCCCATTTTTTAATTGGCTTATTTGCTTTCTGTTTGTTGAGGTGTGTGAGCTCTTTATATAATTTGGATGTCAACCCCTTATCGGATATGTCATTTATGAATATATTCTCCCATACTCTAGGATGCCTTTTTGTTCTACTGATGGTGTCCTTTGCTGTACAGAAACTTTTTCGTTTGATATAGTCCCACTTGTTTATTTTTTATTTTATTTCCCTTGCCCGGGGAGATATGTTCATGAAGAAGTTGCTCATGTTTATGTCCAAGAGATTTTTGCTTATATTTTTTTCAAAGAGTTTTATGGTTTCATGACTTACATTCAGGTCTTTGATCCATTTTGAGTTTACTTTTGTGTATGGGGTTAGACAATAATCCAGTTTCTTTCTCTTACATGTAGCTGTCCAGTTTTGCCAACACCAGTTGTTGAAGAGGCTGTCATTTCCCCATTACATATCCATGGTTCCTTTATAGTATATTAATTGACCATAATGGTTGGATTTATATCTGGGCTTTCTATTCTGTTCCATTGGTCTATGGGTCTGTTCTTGTGCCAGTACGAAATTGTCTTGATTATTGTAGCTTTGTAGTAGAGCTTGAAGTCAGGAAGTGTAATCCCCCCAGCTTTATTCTTCCTTCTCAGGATTGCTTTGCTATTCAGAGTCTTTTGTGGTTCCATGTTGTTGTATTTGTTTTATACATGAGGAAGCCAAGACCCATTGAAGTGGGGTACTCAAGATCAGAACTGGGGACTCAGCTTTCTTTCTGCATGTTCTGCTTCTATCCTTTAGCAAGATATTAGGCATTAGCCAGTTATTGAAAGAAGATGGATTGATAGATAAATTTATTCATTTATTTATTCTCTAAAACAGCTGTGTCCCATGATTGAGAGAATCAAGTAAGACACAGATTTTCTTTTGAAAATATAATGTTACTGGTGAGTTTGGTGAAAGCTCATTTATTCCTTGATTGTGGTCTTTGGAAACTTCTCAAACCTTCCATTATAAGCAGAAAAACATTACTTTCCATTTTCTATTTCAGTGAAAGTATATCTTTTTCTACACGAGTAGCATAGAAGGTGGAGACCAGGTTTACACCCTGGGCCCTGGAGGTGAGAATGGACAGAGTTAGGATGTGTTGTGTATTTAGAACCAGAATCCCTTAGGCCCTGAGGCTTGATCATCAGGCCAAGTGTGTCAGCCTGACTTCCTCTCTGCTGAAGATGAGTGTTTCTTTGGAGGCTCCTTTGTCATTTATGTAAATGGACATCTGCTGTGCCAGTCCCACCTGCTCTCCAGACATGCCCAGAAGCTTCTGATGCTTGGCTTTGACTAAATCTTGCATTTGGTCAGGTTTACTTTGAGAGGCATAAACCCACTGAACAACCTTTCATAAATCTAA
Organism: Smutsia gigantea; assembly: GCA_032199065.1. Classification (NCBI taxonomy): domain Eukaryota; kingdom Metazoa; phylum Chordata; class Mammalia; order Pholidota; family Manidae; genus Smutsia; species Smutsia gigantea. The sequence goes on from JAVSCE010008399.1 coordinate 29,405, forward strand.
CAGAGACGCGCCTGATGTAATATGTTGAATTTACTCACTGCCCTAAGGAACCCCAGGATTCTATCTCCTTATTGTCCCCCCATCCCAGTAGCAAGAGGAAACCTGAATAATGCCTGTGCAAATGCATTTCTCTTAGGATAAAGAAAAATTCCATCTGTTTTTTGTTCTCTTATTTCTTTTGTTTAACCAAGGCAATTTTTTTTCAAGGATTACAAATTCCAAACCATTGGTTTAAAGCATTTTTTGCAAAAACAGGAACTTAAAATTTCGTATAACAAATGAGTTCTCAAGCTGCTGAATCTCCCTTACTAGTCTGATCTAAGTTATATTATGAAATCTGTGGAAAATAAAATTGGAACCATTGGATTCAGAAATGGCTTTGCTAAACTCTATGATTAGCAATGTATTTCCTATGATCTTGGGGTTACATTAATTTAAAATTATGTTAATATCTGGAAGAACATTTGGGTAACTCTTTTTTCCATAATTTTTTTCTCTTACAATGCCTAACTATTAAGGCTATTTTGTTTGAAGCACCAAATTTCTTTAGCGGTTTGGCTACAGATCTATCACTAGGGTGTAATAGCCAACCTTGTAGTAGTATTATTGTAGCTTTGAGGTACATGTGATGTTTCTTTAAAACTTCAAGGTTTTATAATATTCGGTATAAACTAAATCAACTCACACATTATTAACAAAAATTTAACTGTCAAATAAACATAATACCCTGTAATTTCCAAACATTCCTTTTCTCCTTTCCTAAACTCAATCAAATGTTGATTTCTATAAGATGTACTGGCCTTTTGAATATATATATATATATATATATATATATATATATATATGCATATATGTACAAAATTATACAGCAACTGCTACACAGATGGGAGCAGTCTATGCCCTTGCTTTTCTTTTATTAAAAGAAATTTCAGTTCAACAAATACTTGTTCTAGATCTAGCTTCAATTGGAGTATGTTATCGCTGCCTCATGGAAAAGAAATAAATTAGGAGACTCCAACTGAATCTTTTAGTGTGTTCGATAGGTGACTTTCATTTATCATTTGAAATTCATATTTGCCATGAATTTAAATAAGCAAAATTAAAAAGTAGCACGTTAAAAGGATGTTGTGTATGTGACCTTGGAAAAATGAACTCTAACCTGCCTACTGACCCTTATCCTCATCGGTAAAATGGGAACAATAATAAAGCTGCTGCTTTATATTTTTGATATATTTTTCATATATGTGATATCTTGATCTGAGCAAAACATACTCATGTCAAAATTCATCAAGCTGTATACTAATACTGATTTATTTTATTGAATGTACTTCAATATAAAAAATAATAATAATAAAGCTGATGCAGTAAGTGAAAAAAAAATCCATGCAAAAATTGTAGCTAGTGCTCAGCACATATTGCTCACTTAAAAATGCCATGCTGCTTATTTATATTTTTTTATGTTTATACTGTTTTCCACTCAATGGTTAATGCAAAGAGCAAGGAACAAAGTCTAAAACTAATATATCAGTCTAGTGAAAATACTTAGAGCTTTTTTAACACAGTGTTTTCCTTGTTAGCCTGCTCTGCTTCCTGATTTTGTTTTCTCTAGATGAGATATATTATGGTAATTTTTTAACCTCCTACACTGAACCAGTGGAGTAGAGAGCAGAACAGTGACCTGAACATTTGATTTCACAGGGCAGTCAGTACCACTGTGTGAAAGTAAAAATTGGCTGTAGGTTCTCTGCAGCCAGGTTTGACAGACTTTACCTGTCAGGGGCAGATAGTAAACATCTTCAGCTTTGCAAGCTGTACTTGCCCCATCACACTCAACCCTGACTTTGTACTGTAATATAGACAATACATACATGAATGAGAGTGACTGTGTTCCAATAAAGCTTTGTTTATGAACACTGGAATGTGAATATCATGTAATTTTCATGTATCCTATGATGTTTTTCTTAGCTATCAGGCATTAAAAAAAGCAGGAGACAGGCTGGATTTGGCCCATGAGCCATAGTTTGTTGACCCTTACTCTACAGAGTCCTGTTCCTTTTTAATACTTTAAATATCTTCTTTCACTTTAGTTTGTACAAATTGTACCCCTTCAAATTGTAGACTGATCATCTCAAAGCTGTGCTTAAAATATTGAGAAGCATTCTGTAATGCTGATGGTTCTCTGAATATAGGCTATTTCTATAAACAGATACTATGAGTTCTTCCAGAAATAGAAATGTTAATGACAGTCTAATTAAATAGAAGTCACTCAGAAAAATTTTTACATTTTTCTTATGCCAGATTATGAATGTCTTTAATACACAGATATAGACACATTGATATTTATTTATTTATATGTATTAAAAAATTAGATTTTTCTGACACCTTTAGGCTCTTTGAGGTAGATCCTTTCACCTACCTAATAAGTTGTGCCTTAATGGCTAGTGATGATATCTCGTTTCGTATAGGGAATCATGAACTAAAAAAAGCTCTGAAATTAAGAAAAACAAACAAAACACCACAATCTATCCTGTCAAATCTTTTCTCATACTGTCAAAAAACAGCTGCCACTTCCTTTTTGTTACTACTTCTGTCTTCAATTAAAAAAGTAATCTGAAAATTTCTGAACAGTATGTTCAAATCTCATCAACACTGTTTAGAGTGAATTATGATTCAGTACCTCTACCTCTGATACAACCCAGTGGGATTTAGTTAATCAAGTACTAACATTATTGGCAGTCTTTACCTGTGAATTAGTAGATTCAGATTGGAATGTAAGATGAATTTTTAAAAAATTGTCTAGACTCAACAGAATTTTCTGTAGCTAGAAGAAAAGGGTAAGATACCAAATTTGCAATTCCTAAATGTGGAAGTTTTTCTAAAAAGAACATTGAAACACACATGTTAAGAAAGATCCTTTGAACTCACCTAAAATACACAAATGTGTCAAAATACCCAGAAATGTGTTCCATTACACATCTCTTAATGACATATATGGCAACTACAAGTAAATGCTTTTCTTTACCTCTAAAAATAAAAATATATAATATTAATTTCACAAAATCTTTTGAGTCTCATTTATATCAATACATATTCTGAACTGCATTGAAATTAAACTGGATGCCTGTTTTGTAGAACTCAGAAAGAATAAGAATTGAGTCATGAAGGTCATGGACCCTGGAGCTAAATGGCGTGTGTCTTAATCCCTGTAGTGCCACTCAGTAGCTGCGTGACCTTGGCCGGGGTCCTCGGTGGCCTCCATTTTCCTATCTGTGAATGACGATCACAATCATGTCTACCCCATAAGTTACCAGACAGTACAACCTCACTGTGTTGTAAAGGAGAATAAACAAATTAATGTTTATTTTATAAAGTATTCAGAACAGTGTTTGGCACATAATAAGTCCTGTATTAGTGTTGGCTCTACAACTTAAATTAAAAAAAAAAACAACTCCCTAGACTGACCAACATTATAGTATGTCTTTGTTCTTACCTAAGTTTAGAAAGCTAAATTTGGAATCTGCATAGAAAAGTCGTGTTTTATTAGAATGCTCAAGCCCTGAAAACATAACGTAATTTCAACCTTGAATAGTTGTAAAACTCACGTATCCAAAGTACTTCTGAACAAAGGATAGTGGGTATTTCTACTTGCAAACATGGAGTACAGCCATGTGATAATATCATAAACACAGGTGCCAAAACATTTGTCTGGGTAGGTTTGAAATTATGTAACATTAGATGAATTTTTATTTCTTAACATTTACATTTTTCCCCCAAATTATATGTACAAAGTGAAACTTTATTATTTCCAATTCAAAAATTCCAAATTCCCATAATTCCCCCAAAATAGTAATGCATTGTTCTTTGAAAGCAATGTAATTTGCCTCTGATTTTAATTTAGCAAATAAAGAAATAATGCTGTTAGATTTTTAAACTCAATTCCATGAAGTCTGGATCCTTAGGGGAAGGGGCCGGAGAGGAAGTGAGTGGGTGGGACATCGGTTCCTCCTTAACAGTTGCACTCCTGCTGGTTTTATATGTTGAGACTATTCATAAGATTTTATTTGAAGAAAGTGTCCAGCTGTTTAAAGAAATGTTTTTGCTTTTTAAAAGCCAGTGCAATCCCATATTAGAAGGTTTTAGTGGGACTTTAAGGCTTTTGTTTTGTAATAAAGATTTCCTCAGAACTTAGGATGCAACTGAGATCTGGAAAAGGAAAAAAAAAAGGGCATTGGTTGAAGTCCTGCTCCCATTCTGCAGGATTGAAGATTAGAGGGTAGAAAAGGCATAGCCACGGTTTGAATCAAATAGGAAAAGGAGGGAAGCATTATGCATGGTATTTCTGCTTTTTCTCCTCCTACTCTTCTGCACCTTTTAATGTATGTTGTTGTCTTGAATAAATAAAGCATTAAAACTTTCACAAAATATTGGAATATTTTACTGTTTAAAGGTAATTTTAACGTTTAACCTGTTTCTTGCTTGCAGAACCCAAGAACCAATAAAATCTCCTTTTCTATCAAAACAAAATTACTTATTTCTGCAAACAAGGGTTCCTGGGAGAAGAGTGCAAACATATTCATTGAAAAAAGTTTATTTTGCTGAATAATGAAACCAGTGTACTTTGTGGAAAAAGAGAGTTGGGGTACTGCTAAGAGAGTAATTCGTTCAACCAATATTCATTAAACTTAAATTTATTTATTAATCTTCTATTCTATGGCAGATGGTGGACTCAATTCTGGAGTTATAAAGGAATCCCTGCCTGAAATATTATTTCATAATGAGGAGGAAGTTTTGTTTGCCATTTGCAAGTAGTATAATTTAGTACTTGTCTGTAACCTAGAAGAAATATAAGTTGTAGAAAGAAATATGGGGAAGGAGACAGTTTGTTCCCCCTTCATTATAGTTCTTGTAAAAGTCAGCTTGCTCTAGATCCCAGATAATGAATGCTCTATGTGGCTAAATAAATAAGTCTTTTTCAGATTAACTCCAATATTTTCCATTTTAAAACACAAGAATTTCTCATTTACTGAAGGTTTTATTTACAAGTACAATTACACATCAGTTTAAATTTTTATCTCAAATTACAAAATAATATAGACTTGGTTCTTACCTCTTGTTACCTTGAAGTCACATAAATTGGCTTGATTTTTGTTCCCACATGTGTGCTAGAGCTCAGTGAAGCTTTCCCTCAGTTCTCAAGTTGTGAAGAACTAGCAAACACAGAAGTAGTTCAGAACTAAGTGGGTATTACAAATGAGTTGGCAATTCATGTTTGTGTTATGGTTTGTTATGACTGCTTAATTCAAAAGCATATTTGCAGAGAGGGAATTTGAATTAAGTAAATCAAAATAGTAAGGCTTTGATTAAAAAGTTAGCTTTCCTTAACTGTTGATATTTTAAGGCCTACTGATATTTTAGTCATTTGTGGTTATTTTCGTTTCCTGTTCAGACCCCTGGGAAATAAGAGAATAGTAAATCAAAGCCCAGATTGCTTCTTACATTTATTTTCTTTCCATTTATGCTATGTATTGGTGTACTTTAAAGAAACTAAAGACATGTATAGCTTGGAAAGAATCACTTTGTGGGAGAATTGTATTTCTGGGTTAATCAATTTAAACAACTCTTGTAATAAGAATTATTCTTTTCTTGATAATTCACTCATTCTTTTTAGTAGCTATGATGCGATCATAAATATTAATAGTGGAAACTCAGTTACGAATATTTGTATTATTTAAGTGAAACTTGGGCCACATTATCAAACTGAGGCTGTCACTTGTTTTGCCATCTCCCATTTTTGATGTCAGGCACATTCAAATTTATTAATTTACTTCTTCAGAAAAAATGTGTGCTTCCCCATGTGCTGAAATGACACCACACATTTCAATGAAGAGATTTCAATAAAAGGTACTTCAGCATTTCGTAAAAAATCCATTTTGGGTTATTTTATATAAAATGTTAAAGAATTTTGATCAAATAACTTTAAGAGAATTTATTCTTTTCTGTTTCTATTTAGTAATTTAATTTTCATTTTACAAATAGGAGATTTAAAAATTCTTAGCTTACAGTTTATCAGTTCTAATGTAAATTTCTGATATAACATGGGGTAGTCATTCATTAATGAGGCCTTCTTGCTGAGATGATTTAGGGTTGTGGCCTATCCTTGGTGCTCTCTCGAACAGCATGGGGGTCGCTATTTCACTCGGTGCTCCCCCTGCCCCACTTGGCTGGTTGTCACCTGTCAGCATACTGAGTTCTAAGAGATACACTGGGATCTGGAAAATGTGAAGTGACACCTTAGGTGGAAAATATTTGAGGTTTTTGTTTTCAAATACTTATTTACTATTGCCAGGAACTCATTCGCTTATCAATAATTTGAGCAGTCAAGTAATATTTGTATGGCATTGAGACAACCAAAGAAAACCGGGCTAAAGTAATTTGCCTTAGGATTTTAATTGGGTATGTATGTGGTTGCACATGTATATGTGTTTCTAATTTTATTTCTATATGATCCTTATGATTGTCATTCATTCATTTATTCCTTCATTCATTCCAGACATGCACTGAGGCATCACTATGTTTTTATTCTGTACTAGGCACTGCTATAGCCTCCCCTCTCATGGAACTTAGAATAATGAAGAAGGGAGACAATTAAGGAAATGTTATGAAAAGAATTGCTAAATTTAATAGGAAATGCAATATGAATCAGAAAGACATCCTATATCAAGTAATTTTTAGCTGAGATATGAAGTATAAGTAAGGATCAGTCTAGAAAGATGGGGTGGGATTGGTTTTTAAGAAGAGATAATTATATGAGGGATCTCTGAGACTTAGGAGAGCTTGGTGTGTTTACAGAACTCAAAGGTCAGTGTGACTCAAGTGAAGGAAGTATAGGCAGTACTGAGGTTGCAAAACATAGAGGGACATGGTGTAGCGTTTAGGGCTCCACTGACGGGTTTCACTGATGGAAGTGACAGAGGACTGCTTTAGTAACACAGGCAGTGGTAGTGGAGAGATCTTGATGAATTCAAAAAAATATTTAAGAGTAGAAAAGATCATTTTTGTCCATTGGCTATGGATAATAAAAGAGAGACAACAGAGACAAATACCACTTGCATGTTCTCATCTGGCTGCAGTACTAAATGAAAGCAGAAGTACTAGAGGAAGAGCAGCTACATGTAGGGATGAGTTACATGTTTGGAATTGATGTTTAGGCTGGAGATACAATTGTCACCATGTAAGAAGCAAATAAAGTCCTGGGAATGGAAGCAATCACCTTGGAGAGGAAATAGAAGAGGGCCCACCTGGAATTCTGGAGCACCAACATCAGTGCCCTTAATACATCATGTTTTCTGCTTAGATTTATGGACTGATCTTCTCCATCAGATTTATGAGTTTCTTGAAGGGAGTTGCTCACTTCTTGTTGACGAAAGACTGTTTCGGCATTTAATAGGGCTTTACAAATGTTTGCTGAATAAAGAAATGAATTACTTCGATGTTATTTTAGATGCCACAGCCCTAAACAGTCTCTGAGACTTTCTTTAGATAGTATAATACTTAAGAATTTATGCAGTAGTTTAGTTATTAAAGGATTACATGATCAAGATACATGATCTGTCATGGCCCTGTCCTCAGTTAGCTTTATGCTGTGATATAACCAACAGTGTAGAAAGAATATAAATGTCAATAAAATCACAAAATCGTATTTGTTTGGTTCCAAATCACTATTAAAAGAAGGGAGTGGAAGGTGGTGTAACAAGATTTCAGACAAGGAAATATCAAGGTGCTCTAAATGAATTTAAATCAACTTCATATAGTTGGAGGAAGAAAAAAGGCTTAAGTGCTTCTATTTATTCCCCAAAGCCTATGGATTCTACTTGAAAAACTCCCTCTGATGATAAACATAACCAATAACAAGGAAGTTATTGACAGAGTAGCTAGAATGAAGAAAACTAGTTATCCCCCATTGCTGTACCAGAGCAAACTCTTTAAGATTCTCCAACCACATAAAGTGGTATGGTCAGGGCAAAGACTGTACTGTGCCGCTTGGGGACCTTCTTCCACCCATCACCTAAGACCTCTTCAATTTCTGCTCAAGAACCCTTCCAGTGAAAGCTGTACTTAGGGTCACTGACCAGATAACCAGTAGAATTGTATATGTGCATGCAAATGACTTAATACACAAGACAGTAAACGTGGTAACTTCCTAACTGGTAGTGGGTGTCATCATGTTATTCCTTACTGATTCAGGTTTGGTTAGACAGTACAGAAACAATAGGACAAGGCAGTACATACCGTGCAGAAAAGACGATCGTCTCTTGGCACCACCTGACAGGCTTGCATCATGCACATCTTGATACTGAGCAGAGTGTCCAAAATGACATGATATCATTAGGATGCATATCAATGGGCTTTAAAAGGACCAGCCTGCCCTGGAAAAGGCTGAAAAGAAGAAACAAACATGAAAAGATTGGTGAAAGGACATGTCTATTCCTACTGAAGTTTTATTTAAATTTCTACAGTATCTGACATGTACTTAAACTGTTATTACAGGCTACACTTTGAGGAAGCCCTGATTACATGTATTTGAGGCAGCTGTTCCACCTTCTTTCTGAACCCTAAACTACTGATATGACTACGTATTTGATTGAATGATGTTAAAGCAGAAAACAGCACAGCAGGCAGCCTTTTCCAGTGGGCAGTCAGCAGGCCCAAACTCTCAGATTTCTGTGCCTGGAAAGGGGGAACAAGGGAGCTGAACAGATCATCAGAACAATATTTCTTGCCTGATCTAGAAGTTGTAGTCCTATGTCCACTTGCCAGGGCCTGTGGACAGCCATTTCTTTGGTATAAAGAACTTAGTACCACGAACTGGCTTAGGGCGGTTCAGTGATGCTGTGTCCCAAGTGTAGCTGCTGTGACTGAAGGTTAACTCAGATTATCAAAAATGCTTCCAGTTTTTATTTCAAGTTTCAATTTTTAACTAAATTGATGCCTACCATTCGGTGGCTAATAGTGCCTATGCCACTTCTTTTACGTGAAAACTTGTAGTTTGTACTACACTGTTTTGAGATCTAATTTCAGAGGAACAGCATAAGCAGCCTTCAGCCATAGTTGTGATAGTTGTAAATGGTCAAAACTGAGCATTCTCAGAATGTTTCCATCCATGGAGTTTACAGGTTGTTCACTTAAAACATTCCTAAAATCGATGGCTTCTTGTTTGTTAGCCAGCTGATAAAGTAGCAACCAAAGATTACTATTCTTGAACATATGAAAATTCTCCCTACTTACCTGTAAAGTGAAAAATTAAGGAACACATCAGGGCTACTGGATTAGCCTTAGCACTCTGAATTAACTCTTTACTATCTTGGTATTTAAAAAAGCTTATTTGTTTCACTGAGCATAATACCCTCTAGCTCCATCCATGTTGTTGCAAATGGTAGGATTTGTTTCTTTCTATGGCTGAATAGTATTCCATTGTGTATATGTACCACATCTTCTTTATCCATTCATCTACTGATGAACACTTAGTTGGCTTCCATATCTTAGCTATTGTAAATAGGTATGGGGGGGACTTGATAATATGGGTGAATGTAGTAACCACATTGTTTTTCTTGTGAAGCCTTCGTAAGAGTGTATATCAATGATACCTTAATTAAAATAAATAAATAAATACGTTGGTGGTACCACTTTACACTTCTGGGAAAAAAAAGCTTATTTGTCAGAGAAATTTAGTTAAAACTGAACAGGTATGTATGTAGCTTTAATAAATGGCTTACCTTAAACCTCTGTATGATTTTTTTTTGTATGATCTTATATTTTTATTTTGAAATGGGAACCTTTCATTTCCATGTTCAGGGAAAACTGAAAACTGTTTCTAAAATAATTCGCATGTGTTGATGTGTGCTAAACAGAAGGAGTAACTATCAAAGAATAATTTCAAGAGAGACACTTGAAAGACTGAACAGAACTTTGTAATGTGACAATTAAGACTAGTTAATATATTTGTGGAAATGTTCTGCCTGGACATTTGGCGTGAGAATAATAGAAATATAATGTAACACATATATGTTGGCATGTATTTGAAATCTCAGACAAACGGTGAATTCAAATAAAATTATGAGGTCTCAGGATTTGTTAAGAAAACATGATTTGTTTGTAACTAACACTAACACTAATATCTATTGTCATCAACTTCCTTGTACCTTATATATCACTGGCCACCTGTTCTAAGCAATTTGTAAGGAATTTGCATGTTGCTAGACAAGAAATGTGAACAGGAATGATTCCATTTCTCCACTCTTAAGACTGGTTGCTAATTTTTCCTTGTAAGTTGATAACTTCTGATTATGGTAATACAGCTGCTGTGGACAATGCCCTTTCTTTCACATTCTGTGATATGACAGTCACTGTACCTTGTTGAAACTCAGCCCTAGTATTGTGTTACTGTTATTGCTCCTGGGAAAGCTTATTAGCCTGTCACCAAAGATGTAGGAAAAAATCCATCATTCCTTTTGGAATACGATGAATCTTTGTCACCCACAATACAATTAATGTTAAAAATAGAATGGCTATGATATGATAATGATTAGCTAGAGATGAGCTATTGTCCAGGCAACAGGAACTAATCCAGCAGGCCAAAGATGACCTCCACAGAACCACCAGTTTGCTGATTGCCGTTTCTCTCTGAGTTTGATGAAATATTCATGCCTTTGCTCTCCTCTCTGCAAGCACTATTGATTTCTTGTATAAACGCTGCTATATTTAGTCTAGACAAATGGAATGTGGATTGCTGCTGAATAAATTGGATGAAAGACTGGGATCTTGCCTGCCGCTTTCTCTCAGTCTTGGGCAATTATTTATAATCAAGAGCAGTTTTTGTAAGTTGAGGGTGATTTTTCACAATTTGGTGATTAGTCTCTGAACAAAGGCAAGCAGTTAGATACAGTCATTTCTGTTGGGCTGGCAGGTTAAGAAAGCAAATTACCCTTTGAGGTTTGCAATAGCTCTTTTGGACTGTTCTGGGACATTTTTTCCTTGTCTCTTTTTGGGGGTGGATTTTTTAGGGGTTTGGTGTTGACTGTTTATGGATAACAATGCCAGCAAGAAGAGACCCCCAAGGTCTCTTGAAATTTTGCATTTTCCCTTTGTAGGGTTAAATTCTGATCTTTGTTTATTGGGATTTCCATGTAAAAACTAGAGGCTGTAGTTCGACCTTTTTAATATAATGAAATATATCCTTAACAGACATTTCTTTGGATTAGAATTATGTCAGCTCTATAAATTAATGCTCAGAATCTCATGGTATTCCAGAGCCTTGACTGAAAATTGCACACCGCACCTTGCAACTAGATCTTACAGGCCATCACCCTCATTAGTTCCCAACTTGTCACAATTAATATCTTTCCTTTCACAAATACCATGTTTTAGAAGACATTGCCCACCAAACTATAGGTTACTAATCATACTGTTTTACAATTTTTATCAAAGTGACGTATGTAGTACCAGCAATGCAAGCTTCTGATCAAAACATTGTAAAACAACCCATGTTGGCCACTCAGGATTGATACAGTCCCCTACACCCACGGGCACACCAGGTGCCTGCACAGACACACAATTCAGATGGTAAGCAAGGACATGAGTGGTTCATTCTGCAGTCAGCTTCTATGCACAGGATTTCTCTTAGGTCTTATTGACTCACTGAAAAAGGCTCTTAAATCCGTATGCAATGTTAACTTGGTAGTTCCCAACCTGGAATCTGCAAATCTAAGTTGCAGTAGTAGTCAGAGCATTAGTGTCGTAATTTGGAAAAACACAGAGAAGTAGAAGGGGAAAATTATTCAGATTTCCACCCAAAATACAACGGTTTTCTGTTCTGTATCTAACCAGTCTTTGGTTATTGGAACTTGGAGCCCAATATAATTAAAACCCCAGGAGAATATATGCTCTGTGAGGGCTGGAACTTCTCTCTTTTTTGTTTTACTACTGAACCCCAACATCTAGAATCAAGTCTGGGAATTTAAGTTTCTTGATAAGTGTATACTGACTAAATTACAGTATATTTACTTAGTTAAAAGAGTTATTATGGGGTATATGTCACTCTTACTGCTGTTTTTTCACTTAAATGTTTTAACAGCATTTTTCATGTTCCCATAAACGTTATTTTTAATGATTTGCATATTTTTCCACCAAATGGATATGACATGTTTTACTTAGACATTGCTTTATAGTTAGTGATTTCAATTAAAATAATAATACTTCAGTGAACAATATGACATTGAACTTCTTCCTCTATTAGTATTATCTCCTTAAGATATATTCCTAGAGTTGGCAAACCTGAATCAAATGGTAAAAATATTTAATGCCTCTTGATAGATATCACCAAATTGTTTTGCAGAAGATTTAAATCAATAGGCAACGCCATTTGCAATATATAATTGTCTACTCAATCATATATTTACCTTATACAATGGGACATTGTACACACATGCATGCATATACGTGAATCATATATATGATACTTAATAATTAGAAAATACCTTATTTTTATTTTAAAATATACATTTCTTTGCAAGTGGAGGTGGATTTTTTTACGTGTTCAGTTATATTCCTTTATTTTTTATTTTCTTTTCCCATTTTTCTAGAAGCTTTTGTGTTTTATTTTCTAATTCAATAGAAATCATACATAATTTTATTTTCAAACTTGCTTCTAATATTTTTGTTTTGTTAGCCACAGTGTTGATGATTTATTTTAACATAAAGGAAATTTCCGTTTTTATGTAATTAAAAAAAAAACCAAAGCGCTTATTGAAGGATATGCTGTATGTTGTAAATCTTTGAGTGGATTATCATATTTAATCCTTCTAACAACTCTATGTTGTCACTATTACTGTAATTTTCTCCATTTAACATATGAGAGAGCTGAGGCTGAGAGAACTTAAGTAGCATACTAAGGGTAAAACATTAGAAGAATGGGAGAGGCATTTGTATTTTGGAGCAGCCGTTGAAAATGTCAAAGAAAGCTTTTTTTTTTTTTTTTTGTGGCCATAGTGTTTAAAAATTTTAAATCATTTTAAACTGAAAACTAGGAGACTTCTGTCTACACTGTATCTGTATTTTATTCCTTCCTTTTTCTTTTTCTTTTTCACCAGTCATTTGTGGGATCTCAGTAGTGGCTGACCATTTTAGAAGAGCCATGAAATCCTGTTCACCAGTTTTCCCTCCAAAGTCCCTATTGTCTTTAACAAACACGTTTCATTCAGCTGCAGAATGTTCTTGATTCCTGTGGCAAGGGTCATAGTCAAAATATTTAACAACTGGCTCAGCATAGGCATTGACTGATCAGAATGGATGCCAGCCATGAGCAGCTGGTGTATTGGCTTATCTACCCTGTCTGTGAGCTTCCGTGCTTAGACCACTCCTACAGGTTATCTAATAGAAGCAGTGCTAAGATTTTTATTATATTACCTAATCTAAGTCTGATAAACTTAAAATGTCCTATAATTATTTGTACTTCATCAAATTTTTCTTCTGCTAATGGTCTGACAATACTTGTGTTAAGCACCCTCATAGTTTTCCTGCCTAGTTCATTTTAAGAATAAAGTAACTGAGCCACAGATGATTACCATGTAAAAATCCAGCACATAGAAACGTGGCTACTTTCAGTCCTTGATGTCTGGGCCTGGCACCATTGCTGTGGTTGATTACCTAATTTTTTCACCATTTCCCACATTTTAGCATGCAGGTCTGTTTTGGACCTGCTAGGTCCAGTAGGTCTGTAAAATACCTTAAAAGCTTTCCTTCTTAAGGAATGTATCTTAAAATTTATCTTCTGACTCTGATTACAAACAATGTGCACAAGTGTACAAATTTAGTTATCTTAAAGTTCTCTGTTATATCTTTCCTTCAATTAAGTCGCTTTTTTTGTCCTAAGTTGACTTGACTTTTATAAGTGGTCCAGTAGAATAAGTTGCATGAACAACTTTGATTACTGGTGAATAAATGGAGTCATCTCTTTGAAAAAGGGAAATGTGGAAGATTTGTGGCAGAGTATAAATTCTTGAGTGAAAATTAGCATATGGTCCATTTTAACAAAACTAATATACCTTTTATCATCACTGTAAAAAAAAAGTGACTAGATTTGTTGACATACAATTTGCGGTATAGGATATAGTATTGTTTATTTTTTGCTTGTTTCCAAATCACTGCCCTAATTTGCTCTCCTTTATTACCCCTCCCCCGCCCCCCCCCCCCCATTTGTCTGTTTCCCCAGTGGATGTGAAGTCGGAGGTCCCTGTGGGCCTGGAGCCCATCTCACCTTTGGACCTAAGGACAGACCTCAGGATGATGATGCCCGCGGTGGACCCTGTTGTCCGTGAGAAGCAACTGCAGCAAGAATTACTCCTCATCCAGCAACAGCAGCAAATCCAGAAGCAGCTCCTGATTGCAGAGTTTCAGAAGCAGCACGAAAACTTGACACGGCAGCACCAGGCTCAGCTTCAGGAGCACATCAAGGTAGCAGCTGTTTCCTTGCCTCTGACCTTTTCCCTCAGGGGGTCTCCATATGACTGGGGCATAAGGAGCTCTGGGACAAGTTTCCCTGTGAGTAAGGCATGCACGTATGCCTGGAAGGAAACTGTGGCTGTCCTGGTGAACACTCACATAAGCAGTAAGAGTGCTGACTAAAAACCTGCTTTGCTTCTTGGAGGGACCTCTACCTCTCTCTCTTTTTTTTTTCCCTCAGTTTACAGCATCAATAATAGGAAATAGTGACTTCCTTCTTTTTAGATTTTGATTAAACTTCTTTTAGATTTTCTTTCATATCATTCTGTTCATTTGCCCTATCTACTCTCCAGCCAGAAGAACCATGGGACAGGGAAGACCCATTTTATTCTAAAGAGTCTGTATACACTGTTAATCAGAAAGGGTAAATTAGTCACTTAATGAGCAATTTTTTTTGCCTTTGGTCAACATGTAGATGTTTTGAGTATGTCCTAATCTTCCTTATGGAAAGGACCTCGTAATGTATGCATTCAAAATAATAACATAGAAAGCTTGAAATTATTGTATATGAAGACACTAATACAAATGTTTTCAGTATTTTTATATAAGTCCAATAGATGATAGAGAAATTTTTGAAAGAATTTTGGGTAATTGACATTTTGAGACCCTAGTTGTTTAAGTTATTCTAGGAGAAATATGCCCATGTCCCAGAGTTTTTTTGTGATGGACTGGTTTACTTTCATATCATGTTAGGTGTCTCTATGTATCTGTTTCTTCTCTTAAATCTTCAGAGATAAATATTACTTTACCTTTATTTATAATGTCTTTCAACTTCTTGACAAAGAATTTAAAACAAAGTTATTTTGGTTTAAGTAGATGTTTCATTTGAATTTATTATGACAGTAATATAAAGCAGCAAATATTTATAATAAAAATTCATTTTTATGTCCAACTCCTTCAGAAATGACTTCATTATATCATAGCTCATGGCCTTATTTTGTAGTATAGGAAAACTTCATTTAGTTTATAGACTTATTTTTGAATGATTCTGAAGGATTATTACTTGACCTTTGAAATAGTAGTAGACACATTGATGTCTGGATCTTCATTCATTCTAGGCATGTTAGAATGGCAATGATGGATGAGTACAATTTATATTCTCCACCATATTTTAAGATTTAAGTAACTATATGGTTCATTTTGCTGTGGTAACATGTTGGAGTCATGTTGACAGAGCAACACTGTTAAGTTTCTTCTTTATTTACTTCTTTTTATTTATGCTTGATGCCTTTTATTGCTGTAAAGACCAATAGAAAACATTTTAAAGTACTGTATTGTTTCATTTTATTCAGATGTTAATAGTAGCAAGTAGATAATTGTTACTTTGGCTCAAAGTAATACAGTAGGTTGATTGACATCAGGAAAATACTGGAAAAGAGGAGGCTCTTGAAAGGATAAAAGATTCTGAGGTAGCTAAAAGGAAAATTTAGCTTCTGAAGTGATTTTCCAAAGGAATAAGTTGTTTTCACAGAAACTAAAGATACACTTAAAATTTCCTTTTACATTTAGGACTTCTTTTGCTTTTAAAAATCTTGATTTTATTTTGTTTTATGTTTTTTCTTTTAACCACACTTAGATTTTATTTTTATGAGGTAGACACAGTATGTGATGCTTTGGCTTCTTTCATCAATATCTGTTGAGTTAGATGCTGTTATCCCATTTTTTCACCTAGTAAGCTGAGGCAGAGAGAAATACTGTAACTTGCCCCAGGCCGCACAGCCAATAAGTATTTGATTTAGGATGTTGGCATTCTCTTGTCTGCCTCCGAAGCTACTACATCATACTGCCTGTTTCCTGGACCAGAACATCTGAAACTGAAGGGGTGAAGTTTTGTTTCCCTCTGTTGTTGTTTTTTAACCTCATTCCTGTCTTTGATAATGAATAGTACCTATGGAAATTAAGTCTTGTGCTTTTCTGGATTCCTAAGATAATTAAATTTCAATTCCATTGGGTCTTTGGGTGAAGCATGGAACCAATTTGACCAATCGCAGTATCTGTATAAAATTAACATTTAAGGCAGAGTTTAAGCGAAGCTATGAGTTTTTCTGTTACAATAGAGTGTCTAATAACACCCAGTAAAGCATGGGGTGTATAAAGTCAAAATGCCAAAGATTCGAATATGAGGAGTTAACCAGAAATGCTTCTAACCATATCCTTCTGGGAGAAGTGAGGCTTTTATGATTGACAGAGTTGAGTTCCTGTTGCTCTGTAGTAACTGAGGTCCATTCCACAAAGCTTCTTATTTTTATCCTCTTACTTTCCAGCATAAATTTCAGAATTTTAAGTACCTGTTTCATATAAACAGTGAATTACACTAATTTATTTAATGTTGAGGATTAAAAATATTAATAACAATTAAAATTAATATGGTACAAACTTGCAAACTAAATTTCATGTATGTTATGAACGTGAATGTGAGGGAGATTCTTTCTTTCTTGCATACAAGGAACCAAGGCTCTGAGTAGTTCAGTTAGTTGTGTAAATCTAATATCCAGTAATGTCAGAGCCTATGTAGAACTCAGTCTTTAATTATTCCTCAGTGGGCACATTTACTGTTATTTATATATGTCCTTTTTTCAGCCTGAGAAAAGGCTGATATCTCAAAATGGTTATTAACGATGTTTCATATTCATGTTATTCATTGTTTGGAAGTGAATTCAAGGGATTCAAACAACCAAATAATATGGCATCAAAGTGTAATTTAATGGCAATGATTTCTTCTTGCCTGATCTCTCTACTCTGAAGGTTTCTGTTTGCTGGATGAATGAACTAGACTTTTGCTACTTTGATTGAAAACCTATCATGAATATATAGATTGTGTTGATCTTCTAAAAACCATCCTTGTAAGGCATTTATGTTTTTAACTTTCATTCTATTTCAGGTAGACTTCCCCAAATTAACTCACTTCTCACTGTTCTATTCAGTCTGATTATTTTCACACCACTCCTCGGAATAAGAAATGAAGATTTCAGTTGTTTATTTATAACGTGAGAGACTTGGTAAACTAAGCTTCTGGGTAGTTCCTGCATTTGCCTGTCTCATGTATTTTAGATGTACAAAGAAAAGGTACTCAGGGAGCGAAAGATCCGAGTAATTTGGTAATGACTGTTGATGACGGGACAAAGGTTATGAAGCTACCTAAAAACTTGCTTATCAATGACATTAGGACCATCCATGGCATCAGCTGCTTGTCTTTAGATTTCAATAATTTGCCCAAAAAGGAGTGGGTGAAAAGGTTAACTAAATACAAATTCCGAAAGCTCCTGACATTTCAGTTTTAGTCCGTAATGACTATGAAGCCTAAAGAAATTGCACACTCTCATGTTTTTCTCTTCTCGCAAGTTGCAACAGGAACTTCTAGCCATAAAACAGCAACAAGAACTCCTCGAAAAAGAGCAGAAACTGGAGCAGCAGAGGCAAGAACAGGAAGTAGAAAGGCATCGCAGAGAACAGCAGCTTCCTCCTCTCAGAGGCAAAGATAGAGGACGAGAAAGTAAGAAGCACCAGGGTAAAAGATGGGTCTCTTCCCTCATCTTTAACTGATCATCCTTCAGAAAGAAGCCTGATTAAGTGTGAAATTCAGCCTGTTAAAATTGTCTGCATTTAATTAAAAGAATAAATTATGGACCCAGATGTAAGGCTTGACATTCACACATCAGCCCTCTGCATTCAGTCTTCAGAGCATCCCAGAAAGTAAACATAGTATTGTTTAGCAAAGATGCTAGTTTCTGTTTTGAAGCCTGAAAATATTATACTAAAGTACTCTAGCTATGCTTACTGTAGCATAATAAACTTACTTCCACATTTCTTCACTATACCTTCCTCCTGCACAAGGAACAATTGTTCTGTTAAGTCAAGCCTTGCCCCCTTTTAGTGTTTGAGGACCCAGACTTACAGATTTAAGGCAGAACATTTGTAAAAAAAAACTATCCACAAGAGGGAGACAGATCCAAATAATTCCCAGGTACTAGATCAGCTCAAAACCTTATAACAAGGTTCAAAATTGAATGACTTGAACTGAAATTGTTGGCAATATTCATTTGTTCAATGCTCAAAAGTTTTTTAAAAGGCTAACAATTGAGAAAAGATCATTTTTATGATTTAATCATTATATGGTTCCCCCAAGATTCCAGATACTTAAAAGGCAGTATTTGCATGGAGAATATGGCCAATGATTCTGTGACATCTTCCTACATTGATAGATAGTAACTGCACGACAGGGGGTGAGAATTTAATAATATGGGTAACTGTTGAACCACTGTATATATTTTTGAAACCAACATAAGATTGTATATCAATGATACTTTATTTTTTTTAAGAAGGCAGTGTTTTCTCCCTCAGCAGTATTTTTTAAAGCTGAGAAATAAATTAGCAGAGGCATACCTCAGAGGTATTGCAGGTTTGGTTCTAGACCACCACAATTAAGTCAGTATCACAATAAAGCAAGTCAAATGAATCCTCTGGTTTCCCAGTGCATATAAAAGTTATGTTTATACTATACTGCAGTCTGTTAAGTTTGCAATAGCATTATGTCTTAAAAAATGTACTTACCTTAATTAAAAAATACTTTATTGCTAAAAAAAAAATATGCCAACCATCACATGAGCTTTAGTGAGTTGTAAGAGTCATAAACTTTTTACTGTTGGAGGGTCCTGCCTCAACGTCGATTCCTGCAAGCTGATGAGGATGGTTGGCGGCTGAAAGCTGGGGAGGGGGCGGGGGTCTGTGGCAATTTCTTAAAATAAGCCAACAGTGAAGTCTGCTGTGCTGATGGACCCTTCCTTTCACTAACGTTTTCTCTGTAGCATTTTTCTGTGAAGCTCTTTGATAGCATTTTACCCACAGTAGAACTTCTCTCCAAATGTGAGTCAGTCCTCTCAAACCCTGCTGCTGCATTACCAAGTTTATGTAATATTCTAAACCCCTTGTTGTCACTTCAGCAGTCTTCACAGCATCTTCACCAGAAGTTGATTCCATCTCATGAAACCATTTTCTTTGCTCTTCCATAGTAAGCTGCTTGTCCATTCAAGTTTTATCATTAGATTTCAGCAATTCAGTCACATCTTCAGGCTTCACATCTAATTCTAGTCCTCTTGCTATTTCTACCACACCTGGAATACTTCCTCCATTGAAATCTTGAACCCTCAAAGTCATCCATGAGGGTTGGGATCTACTTTAACTTATATTAATGTTGATATTTAGACCTTTTCCTATGAATCATGAATGTTCTCAGTGACACCTAGAATGGCAAGTCCTTTCCAGAAGGTTTTCAATTTACTTTGCTCAGACCCATCAGAGGAATCACTACCTTATGAAATGTATTTCTTAAATAATAGGACCTAAAAGTCAAAATTATTTGATCCATGGGCTATATAATGGATGTTATGTTTACAGGCACAAAAACAACATTAATGTCCTTTTACATCTCCATCAGAGCTCTTAGGTGACCAGGTGCATTGACAATAAGCAGCCATACTGTGAAAGGAATCTTTTTTTCTGAGCAACAGTCTCAACAGTGGACTTAAAATATTCAATAAACCATGTTGAAAACAGATGTTCTATCATCCAGGCTTTGTTGTTCCATTTATAGAGCACAGACTGAGTAGATTTAGCATAATTCTTAAGGGCCCTAGGATATTCAGAATGGTCAGTGAGCCCCTTTCACCTTGAAGTCACCAGCTGCATTAACTCCTCATAAGAGACAGCCTCTCTTACAGCTTTGAAGCCAGGCATTGACTTCTCCTCTCTAGCTATGAAAGTCCTGAATGGCCTTTTCTTCTAATAGAGGGCTGTTCTGTTTATATTGAAAATCTGTTGTTTAGTGGAGCCACCTTTATTACCTTAGCTAGATCAGCTAAATAACTGATGCAGCTTCTCCATCAGCACTCGCTGTTTCACCTTTCACTTTGGTGTTACAGAGACCACTTCTTCCTTAAACCTCATGAACCAACCTCTGCTAGCTTCTAGCTTTTCTTCTACAGCTTCTTCACCTTTCTGTCTTCACAGAATTGAAGAGAATCAAGGCCTTGCTCTGGGTTAGCCTTTGGCTGATGGGAATATGGTGGCTGGTTTGATCTTCTGTCCAGACCAGTGTAATTTTCTCCATATCAGCAATAAGGCTGTTTCACTTTCTTATCATTCATGTGTTCACTGGAATAGCCTTTTTAGTTTCCTTCAAGAACTTGTCCTTTACAGTCACAACTTGGCTACCTGGCAAGAGAGGCCTACCTTTTAGTTTTCTTGGCTTTCAACATGCCTTCCTCACTAAGCTTCATCATTTCTAGCTTTTGATTTAAAGTGGGAGATGGGGAACTCTTTATTTCACTTAAATACTTAGAGGCCATTGTAAGATTATTAGTTAAGCTAATTTCAGTATTGTTGTGTCTTAGGGAATAAGGAGGCCTGAGGAAAGGGAGAGAGATGGGGAAACAGCTAGTTGGTGGATCGGTCAGAACACACAAAACCCTTATGTTTTTGACGTCTTATCTGGGTGTGGTTTGTGACACCCTGAAACAGTTAAAATAGTAACATCAAAGGTCACTGAGCAGAGATCACCATAACAAATATAATAATAACAAAAATGTTTAAAATATTGTGAGAATAACCAAGATGTAACTCAGAGACATGAAGTGAGCAAATGCTTTTGGAAAAATAATGTCCATTGGCTTGCTTAATGCAGGGTTGGCACAAACCTTCAAGTTGTAAAAAATGCAGTATCTGCAAGTGCAATAAAATGAGGTATGCCTATGTTAATTCTGGAGCTCCCCTTTCTGTAAAAGCAATTAAAGGATTCATTGAAGATCTTTTGAAAATTGGCATTTTAAGCAGTAGTTACAAAACATCAGTATACCATTTTCTGATGCCTGTTTAGACTCTGGTTTCTTCTGTTAGTAGGAAAACTTCCTATGTTGTGACTAGGGATGTTACTTCTTAATTTTTACTGAATACTCTAGAGGCATAAAAGGACAAAACCCAAAGTCAACAACTGTTTCTGTGTGTGTGTTTCAGGGGCAGTGGCAAGTACAGAGGTAAAGCAGAAGCTTCAAGAATTCCTGTTGAGTAAATCAGCAACAAAAGACACTCCAACCAATGGAAAAAATCATTCCGGGAGCCGCCATCCCAAGCTCTGGTACACGTATGTTCAGTGTTTGACTGTTTTCCTTTCCAGTGTAAAGAACATGGTTTCTGTACTCAGCTGTCCTGGACACAAATCCAGAGCTTGCCACTTCTCAGCTCTGTGGCTATGGGCAAGTTTCTGGAATTCTCTGAGTCTCAGTTTCCTTCTCTGTAAAAACAGGATATTAATAGTACCTACCTCCTAGTGTTGTTGGGAAGGTCCTCTGAAATAATAAAGTATGTGACAAAGCAATGCTTAATAACTATTAGCAAGTATCATCTTGGGGACAAAGAAGTATATATGTTGTTTGGTGAATGAATAACTGACTTATGTGGGGCAGGGCATAGAAACGATTTCCTATTTTACATTTTTTTTTTATTCCCAGACAGTGCATCTAATATTTTTGCAATCATTTCTGAAGATTTGGCAGGTTGAGATTTTATTTTACTTGGCTTGATAGAAGATGGAGATTTGAGCTATTTTTAGAAATCTGGAAGATTTTTCATTAAAAAAAAAAAGGAAGGGAAAGAAAGAGATGGGAGGTAACCAGCTAAATAAATCTCAGTCTTCAGTGACTAGTTTCCCCCCTGACCATCTCACCTCATTTCTTGCGACCCAGTAAAATGAGAGTAGATCGGTTTCTCATGCACAAGCTGAAAGCATAACACGCTGTGGTGTAACAGTTTTTAAGGAACCGTGTTTCCCTGAGTCCAGTAAAAAGATGCTATGCTATACATAATTCTTCTTTCTGTAAAATATGAAGAATGTTATGTTTTAAAAGTCTGGACAAAAACTAATAGACAAAGCATAGTTGGATAATAGATAATAGTTTCATTTTTCTCATTTTATAAATGTTTGCTGAATGGCCATACAATTTTCCACTTCCCTATTGTTTTAGTCCCTCATATCATTGAGAATAAAGGGTTAAATACTTGATTGCTCTATATTGAAATTATAAGCCTCCCAGGAGTTTTATTTGGTATTGTAATTATAACTCTAATTCGTAAGTATGTACCTTTCTCTGCATCCCAAAAGAAGGTAACTGAGGCAGATTCCAGAATGCTGTATAAATACTTTTTAATAGTTTAGATAATTTATATTATGTATGTCAGTTGACTTGATATACCAATCTGTAAATAAAATTTTCAAATATTTGATCACATTACAAAGTATTTAAAAAGGTATACCATTTTATTACCTAAAAATGCATATAAAACTTATAAACTAATTCATATTCCTTCTAAGTTAAAGCCAGTTTTAAGAAGTAATGCCTTTTTTATGTGGAAAACAACTACATGCAAACAACTTGTTAGCTGAAAATTCTTTCCACCATCCCCTTGGGTATATTAAATATGACTCGCAAATGCTATTTAGCAATCCTTTTTTTGTGCTGAATTGAACTTCAGTAGGGTCCAACTCCGGACAACTGTAAATCATTAACTTATGGAATCTGAATATATTTTTTTGCCAGTTATGGCTAGATGAAATACCCTCAAACAAGTTAATTCCTGAGAATGTGTGATCCACATGAGTAACACTGGTAGGATAATCACCATGGTGGTGATGCCATGCCATATCCATCGTCTCCTTATATCATAATTACTGATATTTATATCCACTGGATCATTTATCTGAGTCCAGTAAACTTTTCTCCAGTTAGTGCGCAATTACATCTCTTTTCCTTGTGTGTACACAGGAAGGGGAAAACATTTTGAAAAATCAGTTTCATGTTGAAGAAGGATGTGATCTCCAGTCTTTATCTTGGAACCACCTTATAACTGGGGGACCTGAGGCTCTTGGCACAGTGTTGTCTCTTCAGCAGCAAAGCCACCCTCATGTACTTTCATGTACTACTTAGCAATTTTTTAAAGTGAAGTCATTCTGTATGTTTACTTTTACCTTGCTTGCTCTACATTGTTGACTAAAAAGGATTCGGATGATGACTTTTTCACTAGTGTGGCTCTTAAGAAAACATACACAGTGGTCTCAGATTATCAAAATTTAGGATCTTGGTAAATTCTCTTTTTTAGTGAAGCAAACTTTTCTACATGACTGTGTGACCAAACACACAGTGGGCATTCTTGGGAATCCTGCATCTTTCCATAACACGCTGCTGAAGTGAAGTTGGTTACATGAGGCTGTGGTTTGTATACACTAAAAAGAAAGAACATAAACACAGCTGAGACACATGTACAGCATGTGCAACTGATTACTGCTGACCAACACGCAGAGAAGGCTCCAGTGCAAATGGTGAGCCCCCTTTTTTTTTCGTAGGGCTGCCCACCACACATCACTGGATCAAAGCTCTCCTCCCCTGAGTGGAACATCTCCATCCTACAAATACACATTACCAGGAGCACAGGATGTGAAGGATGATTTCCCTCTTCGAAAAACTGGTAAGTTGGTCTAACAAGAAGACTCCACTTGCTCTTCCTTAACATTCCTGTAGTTTTATTTTGCTGAGCCTCTAGAGGAAAGTCAAAGAATTTGAGTCATAGCTATTATGCCCTGTCCATCCCTGCTCTCAGCATAAACAAATATGCACATGTCATGCGTTCATGCACGCATACACACACACACACACACACACACACACACACACACGTGCACACCTATTTCTGCATCAGTTGATTCTTTATATAATCCAAGCACCTTTTTTAATTTAAAAATTTATCCTATTTGGATTTTAGACAAAGTATTATCTTATTAGCAATACAGACTAGAATTAAGGAAAGTAGAAATTTGATTTCTCAGAAAATTTAAAATCTTCTCCATTAATGAGGACCTCTGTAATTTCTTCCATTTATCTGATTTTCTGCTGAACCCCAACCATTTATTACAAAAACAGGAATAATGTGCTTCTTTTTCTTTGCATGTTTTAAAAACCTTAAGTTTTAATTGTTTGATAAAACAGATAAGGCTAGGCTCCTTTCTGAGTAAGTGACTTGCCCAACGTCTCACAGATTACAGGAGAACTCATAGTGAAGCTTTGTACCTAATAATCGCTGTACTTATATTAAACTTTACTTAGGGGACCTGAGAAAATAAAGCTTCTATTTGGAGTTTAGTAAACAGACCTGTGGCTTTAAGGCCTGTATTTGTTTCCCATCTTTTTTTAGCTCTCTGATATGTGCATATTTAATGTGTTATGTGCTTTTACCTCTATAATAAATATATTTAAGATTTAGCTAGATATGAGTATACATAGCAGTTGTGTACCTTCTGTTCTAAATCTTATGATGTTTTCCAAATATAGTTCTTTAGAAAAAGTTGTAAATTAAAAATTTTATATTCATAATTTATCTGAAAAGGTACTCAGAGAAGATAGTTTGGTCTATTGTATTTTATTCAGGTCTACTTGAAGAAGTATAGATCTATGTACTTTGTATATGAAATCTATGTAGTGAAAATGATTTCAAATAATTATTTTCATTTTCCCAAGCAATCTCAAATAATTAAAATGTATATAGATTGTAAAAACACATGCTGAAGCTATTTTCTGTCGTTCAATTTATCTGTACCATAATGAAGATTTAAAAATAAAATCAATCATAAGTCAGAATTTATTACCTACCAAATATTGTAACAGGCACTGGAGAAGGATGGTAAAGTATTGCAAAGCAATCCATGCCTTTTTTATTTTAACAACCCTGAGATTTTTGCATTTATACTATAAGACCATAGTTATAGTAAAGTACTTCAAGAAATCTATGGAAAGGGAAGAATGAGTTTTGTGTATTTCATCAGAATTTCACACTATTATCTACAAATCAGACTGCCTTTCATATAAATAAACTTCTCTAGGATAAAAGGAAGAAAGCAAAGAGTGAGTCTCCATGTATTTCTAAAACATGGAGTATAGTTTATGAAAATTGATCCATAGAGAACAAGAGTTTTTAGAATGTGCCGACTTTGATCACAGCCTTGACATTTAGTTGCACCAATGGCATGTGTAGGAACCATTGACAGAGATCATGTGAATATTGCCCCAGGTCTCAGGGTAGTGACTGGTATTCAAGAGTCCAAAGAAGGAAAGAAAACACACGTTCCCTTATGGCAGGAGGTTACTGATGAGTGATATAGTTACATTCACAGAGAAAGACTTCTACCCTGCTGTGCACACAGCCTTTGAATATATTCTTACCACTGGGAGATTAAAAACTGAGTGCAGAACTGACACTGACTTTGAAGAGAAGTGGCATTTGGAACCGGTAAGCATCTAGAAAGAAAATCTGATATTTTTCAATACTTAAGGACAAGTACTAAAACCCACACATTGTGTCCCACTGTTTCCATGAGAACAGTTTACAATTCTTCCTCTGTGAAGAGTGAATAGCAAGCTGTTAATTTATTCTTGTAGGAATTCTTAATCCACAACAAAATTCAAAGAGAAATCCTGCTCAGGATATGTGTTACAAAATTTTGTTCAAATCTGTACTAGTATGAAAGACTTTTCTGTGTCTATAAGAAACATAACAGTGAAAAGATGTACCCCTTGTCTTTTCTAGTGGTATATTTTCTGGTTTGTGCAGTATTTTAAGTTTCTTTCCTTTATATTGAAAATCTAATATTTTTGAAGTTTCAGGCTATTGATCTGTAAAGCCAAACATTCAAGCATTGTACCAATAAAGTTCTTGAACAGCCATTAATACTTTTATGTCTCTATAGGGGTTTCAAAGTATTCCTTAATTCAACTCCCATTGTTTAAGAAAGGTATGAAATAATTAAGTACAGATGTTTTCTACACATTATCTAAAATACTTAGAGATATCCTTCATTAATCACAGACAGGCAGAACTCTTCCAACTTTTATAAATATAATCCATTTGGTATATTTCCAGTCCACTGAAAGTTCAGACATAAATATGCACTAAATAGAAGAGGATTAAAATAGTCAAATAGTAATTTTGACTTCAGTATTTGTTATATTTTAGTGCCTCAATAGTTATTACAAAAAAAAGTGAACAATATAATATTACCATAATTAAATATATGTGATGATTAGGGAAACTATTTAAGATAATTTACACATAAAGCTACAGCATATTGAGTGAAATCTAGAGCAGTGACATTGATCACCTAGTGTAAATACCAGGGCAGCTATAAGAGAGTCAAGCTTTTCTACTGGGGCCTAATTACCATCCTCTGTGGTCTACTTGAATTTCATTGAACTCAATCTTAGATTTTAAAGAAATTGTTAAATAAGTGGATTCTATCTTTTGATCTGAGTATCATACTAAATACTTTCAATTTCTATTTAATCTACATCTGTACTGAATTGCCAGTATGTATTAACAAGATTTAAGGGAGTAGAGCTGAAACCAGAAAAAGAAAAGTCCTAATGACCTTAAAATGATTAAAGTAGCCTAGGGGTGTCCCTTAAGCAGTGAGCACAATTTGGAACCTCTCTTGACCTCTTAGGACCCAGTCAGACAGTGACAACCTAGGAACAGGCAGCCATAGAAGTCTCATTTGCCTGCAGAAATCTGACCTTTGTCATGCAAAGTGGACCTTTATTTCCTTCCCCTTAAGAGAATCATAGTTGCTCATAGAATTTGGGCATTTTGGAAACATCAGAATAATATGAATAATTGGTTCTAATCAGGCCCATTCCTAATTCACTTTTCTTTTAAATGTAGGAAATCAGAGTCTTTGCCCCTTTCATACCGGTGAACATCAAAGGCTTTCATAATTGGCTGCGAAGTTAAGAATGAAATTTGTTTTAATTTTTATATACACTGCCCACACAAAGTAGTACTTTCTTCTAGAATTACCCTCTGTGATTCCTTTTGTTCCATAACACAAGGTTTTGTTGATGCTGAAATTTGGAATATTTTGCTGACCTTTATATTTTGGCTGCAAATTATATCATGCTGTAGTAGGTGACTTTTCCCCCTAATATAGTAATACTGCTGGACTGAGGATAAACTACAGAATAGAGAAAGGAAGCTTCTGGGTCCAGGCACTTTTGAAATAGTATATATTTCTCCCAAAGATACTGTATATGTAGTGACTTGAACTGACCTTCAAAACCACTGGAATTGGATTCTGTTCCAGTGGGTGTGTGCATATGTTTCATAAAATATTATGGCAAAAAATTCTAGAAGTTTTATGCTCCATTATATTATTGGGGTCTTACCCAGTGAACTCTGGCTTTCTTTGCATGTTATAGTCTTTTCTTTTAATACTTTTGAACAAAGTGAGCTGGCTGGCCAGATTAACCTCTTAAAGTGCACAAGCCATATAAAGCTTGGCTCGGGCTAATAGGACTGTTCCAGTTCTGCTGAAATAAGTCATTTCAATGGTCAGCAACAGTAGAATGAGACTCACAGATGGAAGGGGTCCAAACATAAGTTCAGGTTTTGGAAGGCCAATGTCATTTTCCACACTGAGTAAAATGGAAAGTCAGAGATGAGATATATAGCTGTATAGACCTCCCCCAGTACAGGATTTAGAAGTTATGTTGTGGTACCTTGGTGACCTGTTCAAGCTATCATAATCCAGAATTAGTACAAGGACATTTAAAAAAAATGTTTTCAAATATTTCTCCCTTAATCTCTCTCTAGTTCTGTCTTTCCTCATGACTCACAAGCACAGGTGCATGTGCGCACATGGACATGCACACACATCTCGGCACAAATTGCACTAAAAGAGCACTTAGGCTTATGAAAGTATTTGCTCAGAATCTTATTACAGATTAACAAGAAGTGGAGCATTTTCATATTTGTACATATTTTTATTCTTTCTTAGTTCTATTGTTGTAGCTATTCTCACTTGAATTAATTGAAATACCATAGACCCTTACACAGCAGAGGGGCTAATGGTTCCAAACCCCTGTGCAGTCAAAAATCTGAGTATAACTTTTGACTCTCTCAAAACTTAACCACTCATAGTTTACTGCTAGTCAAAAGCCTTACTGATAACATGAATAGTTAACACATATTTTGTATGTTATATTTATTATATACTATATTCTTACAATAAAGTAAGCTAGAGAAAGGGAACTTTTCATATTGTTGCAAAACTTTTCCAATATACTTATTGAAAAAAATCTGCACATAAGTGGACCTACACAGTTCAAACACATGTTGTTCAAGCATCAGCTGTATACTCTTTGTGGTAAATTTACCCCAGTTTTTCCAGAATTGAGAAACAATGCAGTAAGTAACACAGGTTTTGAATCCACCTACTGATTTGAAATCTGAATCTTCCTCCTTGGGAAATGTATTTGTCCTCCTTAGGCCACAATCTCCTCATCTATAAAATGAGAATGAGTATTGTACTTGATTCATAGTTATTTTGAGGATTCATTAATGTAATACATGTAATGTATTTAGGATCAGACCTAGGATAGAGGGAGAGCTAGTTAATTTTATGTTCTTGACCAACAAGGAATTGAGTTTTATTTCTTTTCATCAGGTTAAAACTAAATCTCTTCTTGTTGTGGAAAGTCTTTTTAAGGTCTTGTATTCTGCCACATTTATTGATAAATAAACTGAGGAGGCGTTGATACACATTTTCATTTTAAGCAAAGGGCAACTTGCAGTGCTAATGTTAAGATGGGAATAAAGGTCTTTGTTCATTTTACAAACTCCCCAGTACTTCAGAGCCTAGTATAGTGTCCAAAAGTAGCAGCAGATTTGTTTCTGTCCCCTACCATAGGAGGAGCTCCAGTTGATGCTGTGCTCACTAGGTCCAAACTAAGTTTTAATTTCTACCATTGGCTTCAGTTTTAAGTTAATGGACTTTAACTTTCAGAACAGTTTTAGATATACAGAAAAACTGAGCAGATAGTACAGAGGGTTCCTATATTACTCTTCCCACTTCCCTACAGCCTCTGCTCTTATCATCTTGCATTAGTTTCGTACATTTGGTACAAGTAATGAATCACTATCAATACATTATTATTAATGTAGTCCATAGATTACATTAAGGTTTACTCTTCATTTTGTAAAGTTCTATTGATTTTGACAAAGGCCGTCATGTCATGTCATGTATCCACCATAATGCAGAATAGCTTCACCATCCTAACAATCCTCTGTGTGCTATCTATTCATCTCTCCTCCTGACCAACTCCTGATAACCACTGATATTTTTACTATCTCTGTAGTTTTGCCTTCTGCGGATTGTCCTATAGCTGGAATCATACAGTAGGCAGCCTTTTCAGACTGGCCTCTTTCACTTACCAATATGCATTTGAGATTCCTCCATGTCTTGCTTGAAAGCTCATTTCTTTTATCACTGAATGATATTGCATTGTGTGCGTGAACCACAGTTTGTTTATCCATCTACCAGTTGAAAGATATCTTGGTAATATCTTTATTAAAGGTACTAAAAGATATCTTTTTAGTGAAGATGCTAAAAGATATCTTGGTTCTTCCACATTTTAGCAATTATGAATAAAGCCACCAGAAACATTCATGTGTAGGTTTTGTGTGGATATAAATTTTCAGCACATTTATGTAAAAATGTAGTAGTGTAATAGCTGCATCTTATGGTTAGACTGTGTTTGGTTCTTTAAGAAATTGCCAAATTGCCTTCCAAAGCAGCTGCCCCATTTTACATGCCCACCAGCAGTGGATCATAGTTCCTGTTGCTCTATATACTCACAAGCATTTGGTATTTTCAGTTTCAGGGTTTTTTTTTTTAGTTTTGACCATTCTAATAGGTATATAATTGTTTCTCATTGTGGTTTTAATTTGTAATTTCCTAGTGTTAATGTAGTGTATCTTTCTCCACCCCTTTATTTTTAATTTATCTGTGTATTTATATTTAAAGTGGTTTTCTTGTAGGCAACATACAGTTGGGCCTTACTTCAATCTACTTAGACATTTTAATTGCTGTGTTAGACTATTCACATTTAAAGTAGTTATTGATAGACTTAGATTAATATCCATCATGTTTGTAACTGTTTTCTAATCATTGTACTTGCTTTATTATTTTTAATCTTCCCCTCTTTTCTACCTTGTCTGATTTTAGTTGAGCATTTTAGAAGATACCATGTTCTCTACCATCTTTGCATATCAATTGTACTTCCTTAAAAACAATTTCTTTTATGATTTCCTTAGAGAGTGAAGTGCATATTTACAGGTAATCTACATCCACTCTCAAATAACACTATACTGCTTTACAGATATAGGTATCTTATAATAGAATATTTCCAGTTCCTTTCTTCTATTCATTATAATATGCTGTCATTAATTTCACTTTTCTGTGAGCTAAAATCACCTAATATACTGTTGATTTATTATTTTGAATAATCAATTAGATCAATTAAAATAAGAAATATAAAATGTTTTATTTTTCCTTCATTATTCATTCCTTTATATAGATTTGTGCTTCTGACTTACATATATCCTTTCTTTCTGAAGAAGAACTTTTCTTGATATTTATTTTAAGGCAGGTCTACTGCAAATTCCTTTAGTTTTGTTTGTCTTAGAAAGTTTTTATTTCTCCTTTGTTTTAAAGGATAATTTCAGTGAATACATAATTTTAGTTTGCTGGGGTTTTTTTCTTGAGACTTTGAACACTTCGCTACACTTGATTTCTGTCAAGAAATTTGATGTAATTTTTATATCAAATAACTCTATAGCTAAGTTGCTTCCTAATATTCTGTGGCTTCTTCTAAGATGTTCTCTTTGTCTTTGGTTTTCTGCATTGTAAATATAATATATGTAAGTGGCTAGCTGTTGGTATTTATACTGCTTATGTTCCCTGAGATTCCTGTATCAACTTTTTTCATTGGTGCCCTTAAGAGATTACTCAGTTATTTCAAGTTCTCCATCCAAAAATCCAGAATCTTTGTTATATCTGAGTATGTTCTGATGCTTGCTTTGCCTCTTCTGACTGTTCTCTCTTGCCTTTTAACATGCTTTGCAATTTTTTGTTAAAAACTGGACCCAGAAAAGAGAAATTGAATGGCTAGGCTTTTGGTGTGAAATTTATGTTAATCTGGCTAGAACTAAGGCTGTGTTTAATGTGTATTGTATCTGTAGGTAACAGACTTTAGTTTCTTAAGATTTCCTTGTTTTGTTTGTTTTCCTGTCCCTGTTGTCCTGGGGTTTCCCTAAGAAATCCTTTATAAATAGAGTCTGTGTCTTGCAGCAATCTCAGTTGTAATCCACTGTTATTCTACTGGAACTCCGCTGATGTGGTGGTAAGATTTTGGGACAGTGCAATGTTCTATAATCTTATAATTAAATCTCAGTTTCTTAGTGGGCTGACTTTGTGTCCTGTGACCTCCAGAACTGTTACTTCGCTTCATTTTGTCCTCCTTTAAGTGAGACAGGAATGCCAAGAAAGGACTGGGATGGCTGTTGCCCTTCCCTGCAAGGCAAGTAAAGATCTGGTAAAATATTTTCCCTTGGAGGGCAGGTTTTGTATGTTGCTCTGGGTATATTTTAACATTGTTACTTTGCCCCTGGGAACATTTGAAAATGCTACTTTTCTCCCCTACTACACCCCTACTCCCTACCTTTACTTAACACAGGAGGGGACTTTTCACTGATCTTCACTGAGGGAACCTGGTTGGGTTCCTCTAAGTAAAACCCATGAATGTATAGGGTCCCCTCATGTTTGGACCCATGGGTTTTTAAACTCAAGCTAGTCCACACTCAGTCTCCAGCAATTCATGCTTCCAGCAACCCCTCAAAATTAACACTTAATGGTTCCTACCACTTACTGGTTCCAGTGGCTTCTGCTCTGAATAAGCTGATCTCAGCTGTGATTTTTCTGTATTTTCCTATCTGTCCAAATTTGGGGGTAGTGGTTTGAGACCTCAGTCTTCTGATGGATCTAAGAAAATTGCTTTGATTTTTTAATTTGTCTATGTTTTTTTCTTTTGGTAAGGATAGGAGTGAATTTTCCAAGATTTTTACATGTTGGAACTGATAGTGGAGTCTGCAATTGATTTTTAAACCTGTAAAATATTTATAAAAAATTTAAAGCACAACTTTTTGAGGTCAGAGATTCATATTCAAACAGCATAATTCTTACCAACTAATTATAACATTTTTTAAAAGATTAACATCACTAATTGACTCTCTTTTTGCCCAGCTTGGTCATCACTAACAAATCCATATGCTAAATAAACTGAAATAATTTCAAGTCACATTTTAGGACTACACTATCTTTGTGCTGACATCTCTGCCTAACGATTCATTTTATGGTATTTTATTCTATACTCTCTTCCTCTCTTCTCTATTTCATCTTTTTCTTCTCCTTAATGGGAATCAACACCCCATTGATTTTTGCTACTTTAAAAGTAAGACATGAAATAATTGGGTTGGAGCATAGTAAATTACTATGTAAGCAAGGCTTAGGAATTATAAGGACCAATCTTTAATGATCCCCAAATTAGGAAATTCAGCTCCATTTTAAAATAGGACTTAATTGTTTGCATAGATAATTTACTTTTTAAAAGAAGGCTTTTTAATAGATTTAACCATTTAGATTACGAAAAGTTAGCCATTTTCAACTACCATATTTTACAGATTCTAAGATGCTCATATTTTAAACAAACATACCTGAAATCTGAATGGGTCCAATGGATGATATTCCATAGTTTAATTAGCAATGTGTTTTGCCTTTTTTTCTCAGTGGTGTATAACTATGTATGTTACAATTGATAAAATACTGTAGTATTACCCTAGAATTAAATGGTTTAGAATAATAAGATACCTTGTGATAAGGAATAAAAATTCATAATATGTCATTTTTCATTTAAAAAGCATAATAGAAATTAATGTTCCTAAGAATCTTTGATTCATAAATTAGGAATGGTTAGGTTAGAGTCAAGGAACAAAATGGTTTAACAATTCAATAAATGAGAAGCTGGTCTCACAGATTGTATGTGCAATATGTATGCTGGCTAGCTGGAGCTAAGAGCAAGTATCAATTGGGAATTGTGTGATAATTAATTAACCTTGTAAGAACTTTGAAAAAGCCAACTCAAATTATTGCAGGTGGGGGAAACTAGTGTGAAAAATCCAACATAGCCTAGAAAGACAAAGCATGGAAAATAATCTCATGGTTTATAGTTAGACTCCCTGAGAATTCCAGATGGTGCTACCACTGACAGCTTTGTGACCTTGGACAAGTTACAAGACTTCTCTAAGCCTCAGGTTTTTTCAGGCATCAAGTGTGGAAAATAGTTGCCTTGTAGGATTATCATAAGCTATAAAGATATTGCATGAAAGTGCCTAACGTAGTGCCTGACACGTGGTAGATTCTCAGTACATATTACCAGTACGAGTTACTGAAAATAATGATGTGGCATTAAGGGTAGGAATTATTAGTGATAGTCACATGGTATAATTGTAAAAGAATTGGAAAAAAAGAAGTCTAGAGTTGTAGTCTTAACGCTGTTGCTTAATTGTGACCATGGACATAGTACTTCATGATTTTGCATCTGAGATTTCTCAGTTAAATGAAAGATTTGGACTAAATGACTCCTAAGATTTTGTGTAAGCCTAAAAAGGAAATACACCATCATGTTTCATGAAGACTTAGATAAGAAAATGTTAATGACTTGAAGAAGGTATAAATAGGAAATAAATTGATGGTGCTTTTTCAGAATTATATCTCAAATTCATGATAATTAAGTGTAGCAAAGTCTAATGACATATTTTTCACTCCCCATAAAATGCTCAATTAGAAACAGGCAGGACATTTTAGATAAGATTGAAATGAGAAATTGTCAAAAAATAATAATTAAGGCTTTAAAAGCATTTCACCATCTGTTGTATAATTATAAGAATGATTGAAAAATGACTCCTAATTTGTAATATTCACAATAAGATAACTTGAAACACTGGGGAAATATTCCATGCAAATTTATGCACTTATATATCTCTAGACATATCAAATGACATAAATTGGAAATTGGCATATAATAGGTGAAATATTTATACTTATATATTTTTTTAATTTTCAACCATCCTCTGAGTTACTTTGAAATGAAAGTGTCCTTTATGGTAAAGAAATATAAGGGAAATGAGTATCTATCTGCTCAAAACCCTTCTTCGAATTTAAAGCACATAATGAACACTTTAACCTGGCATGCTAGATTTTTCATTAAGTAGCTTTAATATACCTACTCGGAGTTATCTTTATTTCTGTCTGCTAATCTCCTCTATTATAAAACTATTTGATTTTGAACTTCTTATCTTTATTTTTATTTCAGTATTTATACTGATTCCTCTGTCCTTGAGCACCTATCCTCATACAAGATAAATCAAAAAGTCATTTTTCATAAAACCTTCATTCTGACATTTTCCTTATCTATATTCCCATCACTGTAATTTTTGCTACATAAGTTGACAATCATATGTTAATTATTAGATGTATTTCATACAATTTTTATCTTTTTCTTTCCATATGGATGGTAAAAATGCCCTTGAAAAGAGTGTTTGTAACATCTTCATTCCGTATCTGACAAACCACACTTTGTGCCGGGCCTATTAATGGGTATTAAAGAAATCAATATAACTAAAAAAGGATTTTTTTCCATTAAGGAACTCACAGTCCTCATAGAGGCACTACTAGTAAGTTACTGAAAGGTTGATTGAAAAATAATTTAATTTAGCATTGAACCCTACTTCTTGAGAAACTAGTACGCCACATTTCCAAATTACAGACATTCTTGAATTAAAGGAAATATCCATACAAAACATCTGAAGATTATAGATAAGAGAAGACATTGAGATACTGACTTTTTAGTTATAAGCTTTTAGAATCTTTAATTGGAATTATCTATTTTAATATTGTTATATTTATTTTAAAGTAGGTAACAAGAAATTCTCAAAATTATTAGCCTGTTACAGCCATATTGTATTTCAAATAGTGTATATGCACTATTTCAAAGTAGTATAGACTAGTTCTGCTCTATAGAATGTTCTCTAGTCATGGAAAAGTTCTAAATCTGCACTGTCTATTAATTCAGTAGCCATTGAGCAGATATAGCCACTTGAAATTGAACATAAAGTGTGGCTGGTGTGTAAATTATTAAGGAGAAAAATTTTGTTGACAAATTTTAATTAATTTAAATTTAAATATTCTCATGTAGCTAGCTAGTCCCATCATGCAGTGTAGTATATGCATAGCTATAGACCAAGGAAGGCACACATGTGCCCTGGGTATCACTACAAAACCCATTCAGTGCTCAAGGCAGACATCACTAATCAGTCACAGCAGACTCTTCCCTCTGAGTTTGGACATGGCCTTAAAAACATTCTAAATCACATCACCCATAGAAGATACAATGAGCAGAATTATATTTTCCGAGACTCTTAATTTTTAAATAGCAAGAAACCAATACAAATTACCTTCATTCAAAAAAAAAAAAGAAAGGGATTTGGGGGGCATCCATTTAACTGAATTGTCCTTGTGTCCAGGTGTTGAGATATATTCAGTGTGTTCACATGTTATTAGAAGTATAAGTTACTGCCCTAGTTCTGCTGAACTTTATATATAGAAACACTCTCTCAAAAGGGTGATGAGTATAACCCAGTGCAGTCCTAAGCTTACCTCATTAACTGCTTAACAAGAATACCAAAAACAAATACCTAACCCCCTTCGTTCTGATATATTCCCAAGACTTGTCGCTTGAACAGTTTGGATCATGTACCAAACCTTAATCAGTCATGCTCACAGAGAAATCAGGTATACCAGGGGGGAGGAGGTAGGGAGCTTGCCTCACTTGCCTACCCTGGAAGTTTGGATGGAGTTGATGTTAACAGATTTTTGGTCTCATCTGGAGGAAGAATTCAAGGATGGACACAAAACTGGTTGAGTTTTATGAGTTTATTGGAAAATAAGAGTTTAAAGAAAACAGAAAGTACATGCTTGAGATGTGGGCTTGGGTAGAGTGGAGAGAACTGCCCCAAGAATATAATAGGGGTTTGTTTATGTAAAGGAAGATAAATATTTACTAATTGGGAACAGGTGGAGTCTTCTTGGCGGCCAGGCTTGCTCCACATGCTGGGCTCGGAGAGTTTTTGGCTGTGTTTAGTTCTCACCAAACTGGAAT
Organism: Smutsia gigantea; assembly: GCA_032199065.1. NCBI lineage: Eukaryota > Metazoa > Chordata > Mammalia > Pholidota > Manidae > Smutsia > Smutsia gigantea. The sequence goes on from JAVSCE010008399.1 coordinate 66,106, forward strand.
GGCACAGAGAGGCATGGTTTTTACTATGTCAGTGGCAGAGGGGCAGGAGTTTTACTATATTAAATAGTGTATAATGTATTTTGGGGTGAAGTTCCGGTCTACTTCTCCATGCTGGAACCAGGTTCAACTGTTCTTTTCTCTAGATTCTCACTCCCCACATCCCGGGAGGGCAGCTTACAGGAAATGTGTAGAATAGAAACAACCAGCTGGATGTAAACAACTGGCCCAAGTTCCCACCAAGCTCCCTGTTCGTATATGTCTGTCTACCTACATTTACATTAGCTCGCAAATGATCTGGATTAAGAATCCAACCAATTATCATTCATCCTTCTAAAAGTCAGCTCTGATCCTATTAACTCTCTTGTTCAAAATTTTGCTTGGATTTTCACACGTACCTTAGGGCCTTTCCTCAATGGGCGTTTCAGATCTGAATGTCCTCCTCATTCTTCAGAAGCAGTCTTAAGCACTACAGGCTTCCCAGATCCTCTTCCTTCCCTGCCCTGAAGCAGTGGTACTGAAATCTTTTACAATTCAGCTCCCTTAATTTGCCCTTGCTACCTATGTTATTTTCATGTAAACACCGCCTTTCTTTAATAATTAAATTTACTCAGTGGCAATATTTGTGTTTTATTTTTGTGTCTTCAACAGTGGAGAACACAATATTTTTATGTAATATGTCACTGTCTTTCTAAAATTTTTAAGTATGATCAACTACTACACAATGTAGTACACACACACACATCTCAATTCTCATTTTATGTATATGAGCAGTAAGTACAATGCCAAGTATGAAGACAAGTTTTATTTCAGAACCTGGTCTTTCAAACCCTATGTTTTGTGCATAAATAAGTAATATCAGTATCCCTGAAAAAAAAATAATTTTGCTAAAGCTAAAACATGTTGATCCATCTTAATAAAAGTATAAATTATAACGATTTAGATTGAACCACTTGTAATTTAACTTCAGTCCAGTGGTGAATAATGTTCAAAATATTTTAGAAATAACATATGCGTTTGGATTATTCTTCATAAGTCCAACTACTACAGACATTTTCCATTGAAAGCAAATTACTTAAAAGCACAAATTAATGTGTTCTTTCTGCATCTAAATATTTAAACATTTTTAAAACTATTCCAGAAGTAAAAATCATCATTTTAAGTTGTACCTTCCAAATACATTCATCAAAAACAAATATAGGAGCTAAATTATTGATCAGTGACAGAATTCTTAGAAACTGTGAGTTCTGCAGTCACTATACAAGAATCTGCTAGATTTCTTTAGGGGAATAGGTAAGCTTGTGGATACCTGAGAACTAATAGACATACTTCATATGTATTTAAATATTCCATATAGAAACCATTCTACTTTTTAAATTTGTTATTCATTTGTTGTTTTTCATTCATTATAAAATATATGAGGAATATTTCTGTGGCTTTTAAAAAATGTTTCTTAAAGACACATCCATTATGTTTTCAATTACCATTATAAATACATACATGTAAAATAATTTCCCTTTTGATTACTGGGACAATGTTTGTCTTTCTTGGGGAATTAATAGCTTACTCACTGCAACTGAATAATTCTTTATATTTTTCCATACATTTTCTGGTCTGACTGACAGAAACTAAGCTAGTCAGTTTGCTCAATTGAAATAGCCGTCTTTAGCCTATATAGTCATTTTCCTTACTTATGTATTTTGCTTATTATAGATTTTACTGTTTTTTTTATTAAAGAGGAATCCACATTAATTGTAGATATATAAATCAGTGAAATAGAAACACCTGTTATTTCTATGTTGGCACCATAGGAATAACATTTACTTTTTGGTGTCTTTTAATATCAAGTGTGAATCTCTAATGTCATTCTAATGGGTAAATAATACTTTATTATACAGCTATACTATAATTTATTTACATTTTTCTAATTTTGACATTTAAAGTATTTCCAGTACCTACTATTTAAAATAGTTTTTCAATATACATTTTATAAGTTCATCTTTGGGCAAATAGCTTTTTATTTCTGCAGGATAGATTTCTAGCAATATATTTCTGATTCAAACACTATCTACTCTATAAAAATTATTTCGGTTTCTACCCTTAACTATAGTGATTGAATATGTCTATATCCCTGGACCCTAACCTGTCCTAGGTAACCTTACTTTTTTTTTAATTTACTATTTTAATCTATGCCATTTCTTGAGAACATCTTCAAATTCCTTTAAAGGTGGCATAACATAAAAAACTAAATTACAAGATTACTCTTTCAGTTTTATTAGGAACAGAAAAAAATGAAATAATGGACAATTATGATATATCTTGAATGCACAAATATTAATGATGAAATATTCTTAAAGATAAATATCAGAATTCAAATATTTTATCATTTATAAAGTATAAACTTTATACTTAAAAAAAATCCAGAAATGTTTTCTTTGTTGTTCCTGTAATGGCTCAGTATTATGGTTTTGGTTTCATTCACATGATATATTAAACAAGTTTTCTGCCTCCAGGATAACTAGTCTCTTTGTGAAAATACAGTAAATACAAATAGAAGGCATATCTGTTTGTACATTCATTTGATAACTTTATCTATTTATTTATTTTTATTAAAGTATCATTGATATACAATCTTATGATGGTTTCAAATAAACAAAATAGTGGTTTCAGCATTCACCCATGTTATCACGTCGTCACCCCCTCCATTGTGGTCATTGTCTATCAGCATAGTAAGATGTAATAGAATCATTAATTGTCTTCTCCCTGCTGTACTGCCTTCTGCATGACCTACCTATATTGTGACCTACCTTAATCTCCTTCTCCCTCACCACCCACCCTCCCCAGCCTCTTGCCTTTGGTAACCACTAGTCCCTTCTCGATGTCTGTGAGTCCACTGTTATTCTGTTCCATTTTGCTTTGTTTTTATGCTCCACAAATGAGTGAAATCATTTGGTATTTGTCTTTCTCCACCCGGCTTATTTCACTGAGCAGATCCATCCATGTTGTTGCAAATGGGAGGATTCCTTTTCTTCCTATGGATGAATACTATTCCACTGTATATATTTACCACATCTTCTTTATCCATTCATCTATAGATGGACACTTAGCTTGCTTCCATATCTTGGCTATTGCAAATAGTGCAGCGATAAACATAGGGATGTATATATATATCTTTTCAAATTGGGGATCTTGTTTTCTTTGGGTAAATTCTTAGGTGTGGAATTACTAGGTCAAATAGTATTTCTATTTTTAGTTTTTTGAGGAACCTCCATATTGCTTTCCACAATGGTTGAACCAATTTACATACCTACCAACAGTGTAGGAGGGTTCCCCTTTCTCTGCATCCTTGCCAGCATTTGTTGTTTCTTGTCTTTTGGATATTGGCCATCCTGTGTGAGGTGATATCTCATTGTGGTTTTAATTTGCATTTCCCTGATGATTAGAGTTGTGGAGCATCTTTTCATGTGCTTGTTGGCCTTGTGTATTTCTTCTTTAGAGAAGTGTCTGTTCAGGTCCTCCACCCATTTTTTAATTGGGTTATTTGTTTTCTGGGTGTTGAGATGTGTGAGTTCTTTATATATTTTGGATGTTAAACCCTTGTCAGATAAATTGTTTATGAATATGTTCTCCCATACTGTAGGATGGCTTTTTGTGCTGCTGATGGTGTCCTTTGCTGTACAGAAGCTTTTTAGTTTGATGTAGTCCTACTTGTTCACTTTTTATTTTATTTCCCTTGCCCAAGGAGATGTGTTCAGGAGAAAGTTGCTCATGTTTATATTCAAGAAATTTTTTCCTGTATTTTATTCTAAGAGTTTCATGATTTACATTGAGGTCGTTGATCCATTTTGAGTTTACTTTTGTGTATGGAGTTAGACAGTAATCCAGTTTCATTCTCTTACACGTAGCTGTCCATTTTTGCCAATACCAGTTGTTGAAGAGGCTGTCATTTACCCATTTGTATATCTATGGCTCCTGTATCATATATTAATTGGCCATATATGTGTGGGTTTATATCTGAGCTCTGTATTCTATTCCATTGATCTATGGGTCTGTTCTTATGGCAGTACCAAATTGTCTGATTACTGTGGCTTTATAGTAGAACTTGAAGTTGGGGAGCATAATGCCCCCCCCCAGCTTTGTTCTTTCTCAGGATTGCTTTGGCTATTGGCTATTCAGGGTCTTTTGTGGTTCCATATTAATTTTAAACTATTTGTTCTAGTTCATTGAAGAATGCTTTTGGTATTTTGATAGGGATTGCATTGACATTTGATTGCTTTTTTAAATCATTCCCATTTTATTTCCCAAAAGATTTTGTATCCATATAGAATATTATTTGATCAAGATGATAATGTTTTTAAAGTTTTAAAGTTTTTTAGAGTTTTATGAGCAAAAGTGAAGGCTAGAGTACTGAGGATAATCTTCATGGAAAAAAACAGGTTTACAGTATATCCTAAACAATGTTAAGTAGAGAAGAGAGAAGCAGAAAAGACAATGTGAAGAGTGAACATGTTAAGGTAGAGGATTTATTGTAAACAGGAATGCGACTTTAGCTAGATAGGGTAGGGCCAGGTCATGGAAGCCCAGTTTTCAGCAACTCAGAAGCCTGGTATAAGAAGAGGAACAAAGAAATCAACTCAATGCATTTGTATATTTAAGACTAACATGAAGCAATAAAAGCTTTAGAAAGATATATCTGGGTTAATGTATGCTGAGCTGAATAAAACCAGAGAATGGAAAGCAGAGAGCTTAGCTAGGTAGGTTTTATAAAAATTAACATTCAGAGATCTTTTAAATGTATCCAAGTTGATACAGTTAGTAAACAACAGAGGTGGAATTCTAATTCCAGTTTTTATGACACCAAAACGTGTAGTCATTAGCGCAGCACTGTAGATTCATTAGAGATAGAAAGAATGATAAAACCAATTAATGTAAAAATGTGGCAGAAGGCAATTCCTTCCAGCTTGAGAAGAAAATTGATGAATTAAGTTTTCATTATAGTGATAAAAGAGGAGAATAAGGCATATAAAATAAAATTAAACTGACTGAAAGTTCAGAATTGGAGTTTTCTTTGAGTTACCTACACAGAAAACTTAGAAAGGTTTGGGAGTTTCTGAGCCTGTCTGAAGAGAAAACTGTGTGTGTGTGTGTGTGTGTGTGTGGGAGAGAGAGAGAGAGGGAAAGGCAGAGAGGGAGGGAGAGTATGAATATGAATGTTTAGAAAAGTAGAGAAGTGAGAAGTCTCAGGGAGGACTCTAGGTTAGGAAAGAAGATAAGGAGATGGAGAATTCAGTGAAGAATGTGCTACAGAAGGTAAGAGAAATCATATTTTGGTTATTTGTAGGATCGGTATTAGAAATATCATACTATCTTTCACTTGTTTAAAAATAAGTAAATCATATACTCCAGAGGTGGTGCGGGTAAAATCCTAGAGATGAATGACAGGAGATCCTAGGAAAAACGTTCTGAGAAGGGGATGGAGATGCTGCCACCTGAGGGAGGACCATGACTATTAGGTCTCTTCTCTTTCCTAAGGGGCAGATTCTAAGAGGAGAATGTAAAAGAAAATAGTCAGGAAGTTTATGTTCACAGTGAAGTTTTAAGTTATAAAAAATTGTGGTATGTTGAAAATTTAGGTTGATTAGAAAGATTTTTGAAACTTATTGGCAGAAATTATATTAAAATATGTGGTTAAAAAGCTGTATATGCTTAATTTATTCTTAGAAGGAAATTAAAGAGTAAGGGTTGAATAGAAGTTTAGAGATTGAGATGGGTGATCAGTGAGACAGCTTCCTCTGACCCAGAGTTTAGTCTGCCTTTCTGCTACTTCACAGAATGAAGATTGCAAAGGATGAAAATGTTGCAAAGGAATATCAGTTCTTAAGTTTTGTCATTCTTCTCAGAGTTTCATTAACAATCTTCCAATTTCTGCTGCTCCAAAGAAAGAGATAGTTTTTAAAGGTGCGCCTTTCGATTTTGCTGAATAAGATGAGAGAGGAGGGAAACGGGAGCAAGCTTTCCTTCAGCATTGACTCTGGGCCAGAAATTGCGATCACTCTGAGCATGTAGAACTGAGTAACAGACCATCTTTGTTTTCAAGGAGCTCAGCGTCTGTTTGTAAGAAACTTTGTTCGGTTATTCCCCCCAGTACAAGTATCTTCTAAGTCTTCCAATTAACAAGCCCCTCCGTTAATGTTTTCGACCCTCAGTTTTAATCCCTTTCCTTAAAAAAGCTAGTTAAAAAGAAAAAATCCTTTTAAATGATTCTAGTTTTTTATTTTCCTTTGTTGAAAAACTTGAGCCCATTCTATTATCACCTATGTGATTAAGTTCAGAATGTTTATTGAGCATTTATCTTACATTAGTTATTCTGCTAGGTTATGATGTTATAGAAATGTGTACTCTCTGACTCAGCTTTTTTTTCTCATCTTTATCAGCATTCTCAAAGGATCCCTTCGACTTACAAATCCCCAAATCAGTGGATTTTTCTCAGGTTTTTCTGCTATCCCTTGTGGCTTTTGACCCCATTGACCAACACTTCCTTCTCTAACTTTTAACTTTATCTGTTGCATTTCCATTCTTCTGTTTCCCTTTTCTATTTCCATTACTGAATCCTTTACATCTGCAGCCCATAGAATATGGGATTTGTAAAGTTCAGTTGTCTCTGCTCTGCATATTGTTCCATTGTTTCATTTTTCCCATGTTTTAATTATTTTCACCATCTTAAAGGCTTTAATTCTAGTTCTTATTCCTTCTAATCAATAGGTATCTCAGGGTAGGGTTTAACCTAGCTTTCTCATTCATACAATGAGCAAGACTGATCAGAACCATCTTTTTGTTTTTTTTCCTTTGTTTCATTTGTAGTCTAAATCCACATCTCTAATTCTCCTCCACCCTTGAATAGATTCCAGGCAGACATTTCCAAGAAGTCCTGCCATTATTTTAACGTTTTCAACCCTGAGTTCTGCTAATACCTCTCCCCTAGTCATACAGGTTTGACCACTGGATTCCAATGGGCTCCATCATCTTTTCTCTCCTCTTGTCTAGGTCATCACCAAATGACCTTTTCCTCTACCAGGTCTTTCTCTTTTTTAAGTAAGGATCATCTTTTTAGATGTACTTTTTCCTTTCATAATACCTAAATACAACTTTGCATAGAGCAACTGCTTAGCAAATATTTGTTAAAAGGAATGTCTTGTACTTCTTATCTAACTGCTGCTAGTACTTGTTCAGAAGTGTTGAATCATAATTAAAGCCAATAAAGTGATAATCAGAGCAACATTCTCTTTTTTTCCATCCCTCGCTCAAGTACATTTAAACCACCTGAAATAGAATAAACTGGTTCGAAAAACAGTGTTGTTCTTTGAGCCCCTATATAACATAAATTCAGTGAAAATCTGTTCAAACCACAACTCTAATTAAAGGTTTTAGCTGCCAAATAATATGCCCTGGTTAAAGCCAAGTTAGCATCATGGAGTATTTCACGAATAACAGGGCAACCTTTATACTTCGCTGTTGATTTTCTCATGGGAAACTCATGCAAAGGAGAGTGATACCTCCCAGTTGACTTTGACTTTTAGAAATGCAAAGCATGCTGAAATTGTACATAATTCTCTTCTAAAGAAAAGGAAATAGCATTTCAATGGTTTTCCTCAGTGTCTTATTGAGTTATGGTGGGGCACAATTATGTCTGTTAAATTGATTTACCAGATGGAAGGTAACATTTTATATTTAGCTGATTAAGTTGTAAGAGACTGGGGTTGTATCTCATACCATAAAGACTATATATAAAAACAAAAATATTTTAATTAACTGCATTTTAAAGTGGCTAATTAGAGGTTTAATCTGTTTTTTTTTTTACCTCCTATTTCTTTTATTGCACTGAAAAGGGAAATTGTTCTTAGAAATTGGCCTTATCATACCATTATTTGTTTGGATTAAAATTTAATATCTCAAATGAAATCAGTGAAGAAAAAAATGTTTCTACTTCAGTGAGTTTTAGAAATTGCCTACATATTGTGCCTATTTAATATGTCTAAAGTACTCAGCATTTTAGGGTTAAGATAAATTATTGTTAACTTACACCCTTATATAACTTTAACAGAAAATTTTAAAGAGAAAAGCTGTATTCTGTCTTTTTCTCTCTTTTAGGTCTTTTAAAAATAAGTAAATACATTAATAAAACCTTTACCTTTTAAAAAAAAATTTATAAAGTGGTAAATGTCCATTTTAAATTGTCTGGGTATTTTGCTAAATTTAAATCATATCACTAATAGTTTTCTTTGAAATCCTACTTATTTACCTAACAATAATACAGTAAAAGTATAGCACAGTAAAACCTGATCTAATCAAAGCTGGTATTTCAGAATATTCGGACTTCCAAATCAGTGTCAACCTTGGAATTCATTAGACTGCTGTATTGGTTCTCGGTGGTTCCTGTAACAAATTACCACAAACTTAGTTGTTTAAAACAACACATATTTATTATCTTACTGTACTGGAAATCAGAAGTCCAAAATGGGCCTCACTGGGCCAAAATCAAGCTGTCAGTGGATCTGGGTTCATTGTGGAGTCTCTAGGGGCAGTTCCATCTCCTTGTTTTTTCTGGCTCCTGGGAGCAGCCCACATTCTTTGGTTTGTGGCCCATTCCATCTTCAAAGCCAGCAAAGACTAGTTGAGTCTTTCTCACACTGTGTCACCCTGACACCCATTCTTCTGCCTCTTTTTTCCATATTCTTAAAGAACCATTGTGATTATTTTGGGCCCCCCTGAATAGTCCAAGATAAACTTCTTATCTCAAATGAGCTGATTAGCAACATTAAATTCATCTGCAACCTTAATTCCTTTTTTACCCCATAAAGTAATAATCTCAAGTTCTGGGAAGAAGGACATAGACATCTTTGGCAAGGCTGCAATATTCTGCCTACTGCAACTATTTAGAGTTTTTCATAGGATGATGTTTTCTATAGCATAATTTGACTTATTACCTCTTCACCATTTTATTTGAAGCTCGTTTGAAGCTTATTTACCCAGACAATCATCCAGTGGATGGTGGCTAAATAGAAGGTGTTTGACTGAAGGCCCGCCTGCAGAATGGTTCTGGGATGATCTTCATGAATCCAAGGGCAAAATATTGCCTCTTACATAGATCTGAAATAGATAATAGTGTTTCCTTATAAATATGTATTATAAAGAAAATTTATAATGAAGATAATAAATTAAATCTATGAATTCCACTGAGACAGAAGTGGATTACTAAAAACATCCCCAAACCATAAAGTTTACAGAATCAAAACTTGCAAAGGAAAATCAGTAACAACCTGCCCAAATGACTTGGAAGGTTTTCAAACAGGGGAAGAAGAGCAGTAAGCAGCTGGCATTTGATCTAGGTAGGGGACAACTCCTGTTCACCAGAAGTCAGCCCCAACCCTTTGTCATTGGTGCTGCTAATACATGACAACATGGGGCTTGAGGGGTTTTGAAACATAAACTAGTGGTTGCACCTAAAGACTTGAAATTGTATTGAAGCAGATAATAGTTCTAAGTAGAAGTAATTAAACATTTTAAAGAATGTGTACATGACAAGAGTGATTAGTGAGGCCTTTATGCTGAACAGTGCCATTCCCTAGAGACCAATGAGATCACCTTCTACACAGTGACCTCATCCAGAAATCTAGGAAGCACACTTGTGACTGGTTCTCCTTCTTCACATCAAATATCAACTTCTATCCCTGCTTCCTCTTCAACCTCCTCTTCCTTGTCATGCCTTCTGTTGTAGCTCAGTACCCATTTAGTTCAATCCCCATCCCAGTTATTAACCATTCTGATTCCAGCATACCCCTCTATGCTCAATTTTCTGTCTTTTAAATTTTCAAATCTAGTCTTCCTACCCTCCTACTTAAGAATCATTTCCTATCTCTTCTATCATGTACAGGGCTGAAGTCCTTCCATGGCATGCACAAACTCTCTCCTCTGTCCCACCCTCTCCGGCTCCTTTTCTCTAGCAATACTGAAGTTGCAATTCCATGAACAAGTCCTTCTATTTCACACTCACACAAGCCATTCAGGTGGCCCTTGCTCACCCTAAAGTATATGCTTGAATAGTTCCTACTCATCTTTAAATGCTCAGCTGATGCAGACTTCCCCTCTGTTAAGCTTTACTTGGTGCCCTCCCATAACCCACCAGGCTACCCTAGATACTCACTACATACTTGTGCCAAGTTTACATGCCCAAATATGCCTGGGCATACTCTGTGCATGTATGTATGTATTAAAATTCTCTGCTTAGCTGAGAAGTCCTTGAGGAGAATATCTATGGCTTGTTTGGTATTGTATCTCTGGTATCTTCAGAAAGCTCATAATAGGTACTGAAATAACTTTCTCTTATATGAATAAGTAAATATACAGAATGAAATAGGAGTTAATATACATCTGTTTATATAAAAAGATTCTCTATGAAAGAATTTCTAAAAATTTAATTTATAGTAATATTTTGTGGGAAAGAGATTGAATGACATTTTTGGATGGCTATAAACTGGACAAGTCAGAAGAAAACAAAGGAAACATAAAATAACAAGCGAGAGAAAGATTTTATAGTTTTATGGGAATGAACTGAAAATTTTTTAAATAAACATCAGAGACAAACAGGTGAAAACTCATTGGAAGAAAGTTTTATGGCATTTAAAATTAAGCAGTGTTTATCATTCTATTCAATACTTATGAACTCTTTAAAGTCAGGAGGCTAGATATTACCATCCACTTTTACAGATAATATAATTGAGGCACAGAGACATTGAATAATACTCTACCCAAATCACACAGCTAGTGGCAAAGTCAAGACTGGAAAGCGCCTCCAGACTCATGAATGTAACCAGGTGTGGTTCATGCTAAGAGCACAAGTTAAGTTCAATAAAACACAATGAACATTAGATTAATTGTGATACCGACAGAGTTAATCAGGCAATAGGTATTAATTTTCTACACCATGCAATCCTGACTATGTGGCTGTTTTCTGGGAGGAGCTTCATGCTCTCCCAGCCGTTGTCCCTATCAAATACTGTGCTACTCCTGTGCACATCTTACCACTAAGAAGGTCTTACCATGTCTTGAAATAAGTTCACTAATGGCTCTCACAAACTGTCTGGGTAAAAGGTTTTATATGCACAAATGAAACTACTTTTCATGGCATTTCTTTTTAAAGGACTATATAAAAGATGTATCTAATAGAGGAGGTAAATAAAACTGTAAAGAACATGGTATTTTTTTTTCATATGTAGACAGGAATTAGTTCATTACTGAAAGAATAGTAGAGTTGAGTAATTATGAATTTTTATTTATAAGTATAGCATTTTAGAACTAAAGAGGACTTTTAGAAAAAAAGATTTACATATGTTTGTGAATTCAGAATCTCCCAAAAGTTTTACATTATTTAAACTGTGAAATACTAGTTCAGAAGTAAGACTTTATTATAAACATTTAGGCTTTAGGTTAAAGAAAATTATTTTAGAAACTGTGTTGAAGAGGACTGAAACATGCTGCTAATCTAGTTTGTTTTATTGAAGTGATAATTCCAAATTTTTCTATATTTTCAAAATATGTGTTTTCAAATTTTATCTTTACTTAGGTAAATAAAACATCTTACATTTGGAAAATTAAAGCATATAAAAGAATTACCATATGAAGGTATTCAAGCCTGTATGAGATACGGATTTCCTTGACTCCAAAACATTCTATTTTTGATGTTTGCCAGAAAAATTAAATTCTTTCTGCATTCCACATCTGATCCTATAAGACTTCTTGCCATAACATACAGCATCAAGAAATTCATAGAAACTAGAGAAGTTGAAGTTTAGTTGGTTCTCTTCTCAACAACATTTGAAATCCAGCTTTTAATGAAAAGTTTCCTTTCATGCTTGGATATATATGCTAGCATGCATTTAACTATATAAAAGCTGTTTATTGAGACTCACCATGATTCTATGTAGCTGCTAAGTACTGAGAATAGACACAAAATTAATTATTACATTGATTGTTCTGAGTGCTATGTGTCGTAGAGTGATTTCAGTGCAATAGAGAGGGTCAAAGCCATATTGCCGTGGTTTGAGGTTAGGAAGTGGTGGTGGCCAAGTGTAAGGCCACTTAAAAAAAACGCACTTGACTTGTGAATTAAAGTATAAATGCAAACAGTAGCTAATGATATCTGTATCTTAGGAGGGCTTATTTTTATTTGAATGGGAAAGACTTGAGCATGTCTATAGACTGAGAAGAAAGACAGAAGAGAGGAGTCTGCAGATACAGACTGAGTACCCTCTGTTGGTATTGCATAATTTGTCTAAATTTTGTTTGATAGTTATCAAACCTTATTTGCCATTTAGTATCCCTTCCCCACCCTGCTAGCATATTTAATCTCCATTTTTTGAGTTTGCCAGAACCTTCCCCTAGACAAGGTTTATTTCCTCTGTATAGAACCGTACTTCCCTCCCACCTCTACCTGTCCCAGTCTCTCAGCCCCAGGATTTCCTCTCAAAGCAAATGAATCTCTGCCTTACAGACACAACACTCTGCTTATACGTATCATGTGGTATTGATCACAGTTAGTCTATTATTCATTCTTGCCAAACTCAAATACCTAAGAGAAAAAGGCTCTCTATTTGATCTCCCAAGCCATTGTCTCAGTACTTAACTCACCCTTTTCCCATTCACTGATTTTTCACTCAATAAAAAACTAATGGTTTTATTCTATGCTGTAGACACTGTATAACTGCTGAATAAGCAGTGATATCACTAGACATGTTCCCAGTCCTCATGGAAACTGCAACCTTGGTTCTGAATATTCTTATTCAATAGCTCTTAATTTAATTAAGCTATGGAACTAACTAAATATAAAGTTTTCATTTTAACTATAAAAAGTGATGAAGTGTTTTATCACTTATAGTTTCTGTCCAGAATCACATTGTTTCAATGAATATCTCATCTGTTAAAAATGATAATTTGTACTTTAAATGTCATAAAAATTCAAAGAAAATAGTTATTTACTCTCCTTTTTATCCTAGTATTTAAAAAAACAATGACAACAACATTGAGGAGCGATTTCACATTCATTCATTCCCTCAGTAACATTGAGCGCTGAGGAAGCCAGCTGAGCACCAGGCGCTCTGGAGGAGACGTGCAGGCGAGGAAACAGCATTCAACAGAGTGCTGCCCTAGAATGAGGAGACTGAGTGCCCTGCCATGGGCCTCTAGCTCAGGAGAGGCACCCACAGATATAGGCGGAAATGCCCACGCGGAGCTAGCAGCCCCCATCCTGCCTCCCAGGACCGCCATGTCATTTTCCCATCTGCTCCAAGCTGCTTCCCAGGGTGATACTCTTTGCCCCGTACGTCCATTGCGGTTTTTTCTCCAAATCATGGGTCGTTGTTGTCATTGTTTTCATTTGTGAGGAACCTAAGAATTAGATTTCCATTTACACTAATGGAAGTAAACATTCAGAAAAAAAAAGCACATATAGATTCACAATGATGTGTGCCACTGTACTTTTAAAGGAGAATGTTGTAGATCACAAAAATGTCCACCATTTCAAGTGCTTCAATAAAATATTGCATACTCACATATAAATGTATTAATATATGTATAGCCACATAGTGTATTTTTAAAAATTATGTATAATTGCTCGGAGATTCATAATATTTTTTAAACAAAAAAATAATAATTTTAAAGACTTTATAATTGCATGGGAAAAGACTCATAATATGCCATTAAATGAACAGTATACAATCATAACTATAATATGATTCTCATTTTCAAATACATTTACATACAAAACACAAAATAAACATTTTAGCAGGGTATACACAATTTGTCCCATTTCTAAAAATTTCAAACATGTATGACTTACATAATCAGAAGAAGACAATAATTATTATAAAATAAACATTTTCCAGAAGACCAACTATAAATTGAGTAACATGAGTAGCATTTACCAATATGCTTTTTAAAAAAAAAGTTATCTTAATAAACAGATGTAATTGATTTATTCTCAATAAGAGGATGGATACATGTCAACAGTAGTATTTCTGAATCAAAAAGAATAATAATATTAATTTCTCCAGGAAATTGCATTCATATATTACCACAAATGTGGCTAGTTGTTAGAAGCTAAAATTCCCAAAGAAATTATATTTTAAATATTTTTATATATGAATTACTTATTGTTAAATGGTTATAATTAGAGTTAAATTAGAAATTTTGCTTCCTAATAGCAAAATGTATAAAATCTGACCCATAACACTAAAGATTCATATTATCCAAACCAGAAAGAGAGTAAGTTGTGTTCCACTTATTGTATTATTCTAAATGTTACTTTTGAAAATACATAGCCTTTCTCTAATTATGAAAATCTTTAGGGTAACCTATATCTTTACACCAAATAGATTAGAGAATTTACTATGCCCTCAAAGTGTCTTTTCAAAACTGTAATGATTATTTGAGTGAACAGTTCACACATAGTATGGGTAGTACAGTGTAAGCCTAAAAGAAGTGACGGGCAGAAACTGTTCTAGGAAACCTGATCTTTTATAAGGACATTCAGATTAAAGTGAATGGTGATAGATTATACACACTTGGTCCCAAGTGACAGTGTTAGTACATGGCAGCTCCCGTGGTGGCCCTGTGGAGGGGCGAGAGCAGGAGAGATCCAGGAGAGAGAGGTGCTGGGTGGATGGACTCACAGGTACCCAGCATAGCGGGGAAGAACAGACAGTGCTAGAGAAGTTGATCTGAGGCTGGTGATGGAGGCCTGAACTTCACCTGTGGTTATAGGGCTAGATGTGCACTGCAGGTGGAATTATCGAATATCCTAAATACTCATTAGTAGAAAGACAGATACCTAATAATCTTGATTTATCATTAATGATCTCAGTTAACGCTATTATTAACCTTTTGTCAAGGGAAATTTCTTTTTCTTGTAAGATCATTTCCAAGGAGAATCAAATCCTTCTGTATAACACAATATGTGGTATTAAATGTTTGTCTAATTTATACAGTAAAGAATATTCAAAACTTACAACTTAAAAGTGAACAGAGACAAAATGCCTATAGTAGGTAATCATCCTTAGTAAATGGTGATTATTTTAATACATAGCACTAAATAGAGTAGCCAGTATAAACAGGCAAGTAAAAGTGAGGAAAATATGTGAAGTCAGTTAATAAACAAAAAGCATTTTAAATGTACAGGGTAAAAGATCAGAAAAGGACTTCTGTTAATTTTGCTGTATGTATAGATATCATTGTACTAGGCAAAGGGAATAAACTGGATACAGCCCTCTATCCCTCTATGTACCTTTTTATTTTGTTTTATATTAATATAAGTTTCTTAGTCATATATGGACTGTATTAAACATTCATTTATTAACATCTATTTATTGAACAACATTTTTTTGTGATGGCTGGCCAGTTGAATTATGAACCTTATCCACTCCTTTCATCTCCCACCATGATGTACAGTAAGCATTGTTACCGCCTATAATAGGTGATAAAATGATTCACGGAGATCAAACCACTCGCCCAGCATCACAGTTAGTACATGAGAAAGTTAGCATTGAAATCTAAGGCTGGTCTGTGTGTCAGAGACCCGTTTGATTCCATATCTGGACTTTATCACTGTGCCTTGGAATCCTCATTTTTTTAACCTGTGTGCCTAACTTTACTACTTCTTTCCCATTGTTTATTCTCGTACCCTGTCACATGGAAGTTCATTCTATACCATAAAGATCAGTATGAGAAGAAAGATTTGAACTATACTTAGCTCATGAAACATTCTTCACATATTTTGTTTCCTTTTATTCATGTTCTTTTACATGAAAAGAGAAAAAAGTTTTAGTTTTGTCCCCTTTATTTTAATACTGATCTCATGTAAATAATGATAATCAATTTTTCATGAAAAGTATCTGGGCAGACAAATGCATTCACATACTAAAAACTTGCCTTCCATTTCTGCAATTAATTGAGATGTACAGAGTGATGGGTGTGCGGTAAAAATAGAAAGGCAATTAGTGCAACTAGGCATAAAATACATTCAAATGCAAGCAGAATGTCTCCCCAGTTAGTGATCTCTTTGGGGTCTCTTGGGGATTTGCATCCCATTAGTAAGTTACTGGAATGGAAATCTTCAGCCTTTGGGGAGACCAGCGCGTTAAAAATGGAATTCACTCTAACTTCAAACTGGTCAGCACAGTAAGTTATTAATTCTACTGCTTCAGTATATATATCACACTGAGCTTTGGTATATGGGCTTCTGAAATGTTAGAAATGAGTTTATAAAGCATTACAAGAATTAAATGATGGTTATCTATCATTGCAACGTTTCTCTTTCACCACTGAAATACTAATATCTCTGGTGACTCAAAACCGGTATTGAAATACAGGCAAAAATTTTTGCTAGAGACAATGGGTATGGACCTATACTAAGATAAGTTGTATATTGTACCTGTTGACATATGTAACACTTATAGAATATCAATGGTTCCTAGTTTTTAAAAAGCTAAATTCTCAATAAAGATAAAAATATCACAATGCCTCAAATATTATCCTTCCCAAAATTAAGAATTATATCTTTCTGCATATCTCCAAAACCAATAGAAGTTGGCCAGCTGTGCTTTCTCTGGAAATACCAGTGGTACTAAATATGCTTTAAAATATATGTCTAAGTATAAAATTCATTGAAGTATTAAATATTTTCAGGCTACCTATATCACTTCCTGATTTCTGGTTATCTTTCCTTTGTCCCCTTACTTTCCTAATCTCTTTGAGAATCTCTGACAGATATTACCTCCTTTGATCATCCCAGTGTAGTACAGTTATTAATAACTGCCACTTGCTGATTGCTTACCCCAGGGTTTCTCACAGTTGGCTCTATTGGCATTTGGGTCCAGATAATTGGGGGGGGGGCGCGTCCTGTGAATTTCAGGGTGTTTAGCAGCATCCCTGACTTCTACCCATTAGATTCTAGAAGCAGCTCACCATACTGACAAAAATATTTCTAGACATTGCCAGTTGTCCCTTGGCATCAAAATCCTCCCAGTGGTTGAGAACCACTGGTTTATCTTCTACAAGACATTATTTCATTTGATTCCACAATAACTTTGCAAAATATGCAGGACTGAGTTTATCAGTCTTGGCAGGAAACACAATACAGGTCAGACTTTTCTGAAAGGACTGCTTACAACCACTTAGGGATGTTGAAGCACCCAGAAAGTAGCAATGGTGAGAAGCCATTCCCACCCCCACCCTTAGGGCTGAAGAGGCAAGGAGAGGAAATAATGTTTTTGAAGTGCTAGGAAAGCTGAAGCCATGGAGCAGAGGCAGTCAGAAGCAGATGAAATCAAGAAGAGATAAACTGTAGCAGAGAAAGCGTAGAATATTCTGACCTCACCCTGCTCAATCTTTTGTGATTATTAGTCAGCCCTACCAGTAGGTTGAACGCGATTGAAATCCAACCAGCAAAGGACTGGAATGATGCGACCTCAGGATTCAGGTTGGAGAAAGAAAGAAAATGGAATCTGTTGGGACAAACGGAGGAAAAAAAATACTACCCCAATTTTAATAGGGGAAACAGGTTTAAAGATACAAAGTAATTCATCCAAAGCCAAATAGCTAATGTGTGGAACAGGTATTTAAATACACATCTACTTTGCCCTGCGCACTGCAAAGGTATCATCATGGCTGATTTGCATGGATCAACTGACATTCAGTGAAAGTATGAATTAGTCAAGCTTATTGATTTTAGTAGCTGATAGGTGCAAAACCAGAACCCTTTTCATTCCCATTCTGGCATTCCTTTTTTTTTTTCTTTTTTTTGTTGACCATTGAAAGATATTTAAGAGCCATTGTCAGATAGATAAACACAGGAATGAAAACTATATGCCAACCTGAAAAGTCATTTTTTCTGAAAAGCTTACAGAATTCTAGGTTTCATGTAGAATGTTTAAATGGCATATGCTGTTTTTCCAAGCTGTTGGCACATTTTTGTCTTGATTGCAGAAACTCAGCCCCAGCTGGTACAATGTGTTAAGAGAAGGAGGAGGACTGGACTAAAATCAGGAGACTCAGAGCCCAATGCTGGCTCTGTCGTTCCTAGCTTTGCAACCCTAGTAACATTAACAAAAATTCCGTAAACTGTTCTTACCTTTTGCATTCACCCAGATCTTCACAGTTATTCTCAGGTATCTAAGCACATGGCCACATTGTAATATAGGGAAGGTGTTATATTTTCGAGTTTTGCAAATAAAGAGTCAGTCTCAGAAAGCACTAGAGTCACATTGAAAATGCCAGGGCTGGAAAGCAGTGCCATGTGGACTCAACTCCACATCTTCCCACTAAAAAAAAATGCCTTTTCTACTTTACCTTTTGAAGTAATTAGTCAATTGATTTACTCCCTCTGAACAGCCAATCTTAGCATTTAATCCGTTGGATTTTATCATAAAGTTACATCTAGATCAAAGTTTGAGAATCTGTAATTTTTGTCCTGGTTTATAAACAAGGCTATAGTGGATACCAATATAGTTAGCACATAGGGATTCCTCATTTTTTCCTTTCTAGGTTTCAGATGAATGTTTATTAACCTTGAGCTTTTCAGGGATGAACTGATGTTAAAGGAATTTTGAAATAAATATATTCAGGGAAACAAATCTAAGTAAATTAATAAAGTCCTATTTCTTCTCTTTAATCCTGGGTGAATTGGATGTTAGTTATTCAGATTCAGACTTCTCCATTAAGCTAAAATGGTTTGACACTCCTGGAGGCCTGGCAAGAACCTTACACCTTTCCCCCAAACTGTTTACATTTTTTATCAAGGTGGAGGCCCAGAAGTAATGCATTTCAGGTCTGTAATCTCTGAGCTTCTTGTTCTCAGTCCTAATCTCTGCCACCCCCACACCCCATTTTCTACTTTTACTATATTTCTAGGCCCCTATTTTTCAATATTTTCGGGCATAAAATTTTTTAAATTAGCAAAATTAACATTTTTCGGTAACTGAATATTTCTTTCAAATTCCTATTTCACCTGCAAGTTTCCCCAGAAACCTAGAATACAAGGGCTCTCAGTCCAAGGTAAAGCTGCAGAGAAAGGAAAGAAGAAAAGAAAAAAAAGAAAACTAAAGTATAAATATTTGAAGTGTAAAAGCAAAAAACAAAACAAAAAAGAAAGAAAACATTGTTAATTCTATTTTTTATACCCTTTGTTTCTGGCAAAAATATAAAAAGCTTTGAAAAAAAATGTTTTCACTGATCAAAAATTCTAGCTACATAGAACATTGTATCCAATACTGATGATGAATCATGCTTTGGAAAAACAGTCTTAAAATTCATAGGCTTTTCACACATAAGAAAAGGTAGAGGAGCAGTATTTTTAGTATTTAGAAGAATAAATTGGAGGTAGGCTATTTAGGTAAAGATTGTGGCTTCATCCCTTTTTACCTGTGTGACCTTGGGCAAGTTACTTACCCTCTCTGTGTGTATGTTTTTGGTTTCCTCATTGATAAATCCAGGTATAAATACAATCTATTCCATATGGTTTTTTCATGGCTGAACACGTTAATATTGACAAAACATTTGTGCCAGTAGTAAAACATGGAAATAACTATATAGATGTCAGTTACCATCAGGAACATCCTTTCCATTATCACCATCACCACCACAGTCATCGTCCCACTATACAGACTCAATCCAATGTTACCATTCCTCTAAAGTATAATTACTTAAAAACCTAATAAATAATGACTAATTATGCAGTATCACTATTTAGAACAGCTTAACCAAAGTAGTAACCTGTTTATGAATAACACACATTTGTATTTTGGAACACATAACCTAACTCGGAACTTACAATTCTAAGACTTGGCCACCCTTCACTTTCCAGTCGATTTTATAATCAGTATATAGAAAGTTTTATTCATAGTGATACTACTTGATTTGCTATTAATCTAATGAGTATAATTTCCCAGGATTTCAGGTTAGAAAATACTGACAAAGAAATATTTCAGGAGTCAGAATTAAACATAAATTTTATGCTACAGCGGTGTCTTCCTGTTACCAGAAGTCAAGCCAGAGTCTCTAAAACACATCAGGGTACTGTTTTTGTGGTTATTGAGTTTCACCCTTGAGAGAATTAAAAGGGCAGACAATGAACTATAATAAATCTTACTTTGTCCCAAACATATTTAGTGATTAAAATTCCCATTAAAAATCCCAACTTGGCTAGATAAAATAAGTAGAAAACGTATATTTGCCATTTTTTTATACGGAAGGGCAATTGGCTCTCTATTTTTTAATTTCTATCTATTTTCTTTGTCTCAATCCCCAGCTTCTGAGCCCAACTTGAAGGTGCGGTCCAGGTTAAAACAGAAAGTGGCAGAGAGGAGAAGCAGCCCCTTACTCAGGCGGAAGGATGGAAATGTTGTCACTTCATTCAAGAAACGAATGTTTGAGGTGACAGGTAATTGAGGACTGGGTAGACATACACTAAAAAATGCTGGTAGTAGGAATCAAAAAAATAGTTTAGAATAAATACGCCTGTTGCATATTACAAGTTATTTTGAGGAGAAACATTTCTTGAAAGGAAATTATATTGAAAACTCACAAGTAGTTCAGTAAACCTTGCCATGCATTCACTGTATGAAACAGGAAATGAATGAAAAACAGAACTATGTGTCAGGCTAGGCATAACTAAGGAACACCAAAGCTCACCTTCATCTTTTCAGAAACAGGCAGTCCATTTTGGGAATGCCAACCAGGACAATATAACTTTTTGATGAAATTTGATCAGAAATGAGCAGAGGGAGGTCCAAGAAGAACACTTCCCCCATACTCAGACATGAATGTACAAAATACATCTGGGAAAATTAAACTGTGTGGAACAGCAAAACCTTGACTTTTCAACAAATTTACAGAACTCATAAATGACTTTATGTGTTTACTAGTGAACTGGGACTTAATGGCAGGAGGGGGATATATTGCTTTTTATGAAGGAAAAGAAACTGTCATTTTCACTAGTCTCAAATGGAAGAGTTCTTGTTATTTTAGCTGCCTAGTTAGTAGTCGGGTGAACAGGTTAGGAAATTCAACCTGATGTCTTACAAAGCCCCCTAGTCCCAATTGTACCTGGTCTGAAATTAGAGAAGACCTAGGAATACAAGAACCAAAGAGGCTAGCCAAAATAATAATACTGACTACTGTTTATTGAGTATCTAACTTAGAGCTGTGCATTAGATCTGGTCGTTTCTTTCGGTTGCATCAATAAAGAAGTGGTAATATGCAATCATTGTTCTCCATTCTCAGGGAAACTCATGCTTATACTAATGTATCAGTTGATATTATTTCTCCAAGACCAGATCTTATCCTTAGCCGGTTTTAAAAAACTATTGGTTTTCTGTATCTCCTTTGGCCATGAGAGCACCAAGTTTGGGGAGACAATATGGAGAAGATTGTGAAGGCAGAGGCAGAAAAGTACAGAGGCTAATGCAACTTAGTAGTTTGACAGGTTATTTAGGAAAAAAAAATGTTTAGTCTCCTGTTCAGTTCTGACAGATTAATGTGTTTATGTGAAGAAAAGCATTAGTGGGAAAAATTTTCCTTGAGGGATAAGAAATATTAAGCAAATAAGTAAAAATTATTTTACTAGAGTTTATGTTTATTTTCCAGTATCAAATGTAATCACTAATTTAGACCAATTGAATTCTAAATTTAAAGTTACAGACTTTGTTTTCAAGAAATATATTTGTACTTAAGTAAGTAGAAATCTTAAGTTTTCATAATAGAGGTTGGTGGAGATGGGGAGTTGGGGAGTGAATGTCTTTTAATGAATGTAAAGAGTAATGAACATATCAGTTGTCTAATGTAAATATATACAGGTGATATGTCAGATAGGATAGAGTAGGCTCCCTGATAAAAGAAAACTTAAAAAGATAGAATACCATATACAATCTTTTTTTGCTTTATCTTACCATCTAAGGGAATATATATTTATCCCAACTTTTTTTTCTATTTTCCCATTAATCTCTTATCTTGATAACTTTTTCTCTACAGTCACTTTTTCTTTGTTACCAGATTACAGTGGAATTCAGCTCAATACTTATCTGAGTAAGGAGTAATTTTCATTTATAAAAGTTACGATTTGCTAGAGCTTTACTTAAGTTTCTTTACTTTTGAAATATCACATTTTTTTCTTCATAATTTTGAGAGGTAGTGACCCCCTTTTTCATCTGAGGAGATGTGTATTCAAAGGGAGTCTTGTGCCTTTATTAGACACACATTTCTGGCCAGTGAGCTGGGACTTGGCACTTTGATAGATACTTTTAGTGGGTGTGTTGCACTTGTTCTCAGTGTCTTCAGCGGGTCTGAAATACTGGCCATGCAGCATTCTTCACCTGTACCCCTTCCTCTTGCTCTGCAGCTTTCATGCAGTTGGGATGAGCCCTGATTGGATCTTAACATTATTTATTTTTGTTAAATAAAGACCATCACAGCATCACAGCAGTTAAATTGCTACTGCTTGTTCTTCTCTCCTCTCTAGCTCTCTCCTCCATTCCATATGCTTTTTCCAAACCCAGGCCATCTCTCTCCTCCCAATAGTTGTCATGGGAACCACCTGTCACCTTTTCAAATTCAAGGGTTTTCTCTCCCTCTTTCCAACAACGCCATGTTGTTTTAAAATTCTAAGCCTTGGCCCATCCCTGTGCCCACACTGCAATGCCTTTTCCTCCACTCTCCCCTTCTCCATTGCCCCATTTCATGAACTACTCTCCTTCAAGCCCCAGTTGCAATACCATTCCTTAACTGAGATTTTCTGTGTTCCCAGAAAATCAGTTGCTACCTCCCCTCCAGACCCTACACCGTAGGATGTTGAGAATCCCATTATGGAATTTGTTGCCTTACATTCTTGTGCTTATCACAGTGATTTTTACATAAGGAAATACTTCTGTCTGAATATCACATAAAATAACATAAATAATATAATTTTAAATTGACAAGATGGAATGTCTAAGAAAATAGAATATGGAAATGAGACATTAACAAGAAATCAGTTTTGAATTACACAGGAAAAACCAGACTCAGGAGGAGAGGGCTCCTGGAAGAATCTTTCAAATGTGCGTTTTCCTCATTAAAAGAAAAATAAATGAGAAAGAGGCAAAGATAAAGCGCTTATTAATCAAAATGTAAACAAGATATATAGACAGACATGCAGTAAGCAAGAGGTGCTTAAGAATTTTATTGTATCAATGACTCAATTAAATCCCTTAGTAAGTACGTGATAGCAACACAATTCTGTCACCAATCTCAAGTTCTTTCCATCAGTGTTGGATTCTTGAGTTGGGAAATATTCATAATAGAAAGTTGAAAATTATAGGTGTATGACAATCAAATATTGCCTGCAAATTGGGAGTTCCTGTTCACTGGGGTACAGATGGTGCATGAGCCAGACTTTGAGCTTAGAGTTGGAGTAGTACATACATTGAATGGGCAGAGGAAAAGAAGTATAAAAATAATGAAATGGGAAAGTGGCACTGGACAGAGGGAAAGCAATTAAAATTTGACTGAATGCAGAGTACAGAAAAGGCAGTAGTAAGAAATAATGTTAGGCTCCATTGCAGAGCCAAGGAACCTGGTAAAAGTTGTCTCACTATAATCCATCTGGAAATGTTTAGAAGAAAATTTTGAGACTACTTGAGCAACTCAGAAATATGAGGAACCTCTTTCTATGGTCCATGAGAGGATAATAAGGGCTTAGGGATTAAACTGAAATGATCGTAGTCAGAAGTAGATGAGAGAGAGCATAAAGAACAAAATGAAATGACCTAGTAACTGGTTAGACTTGGGGTAAAGAAGGGAGTGAGCATGACTATGGGTGGTGATAGACAGAGATAGAGGGCACATGTAATATTGGAATACACTGAATCTTATACTCATGTAAAGGGAGATTTAAAATGTCTGGCATTCCAAAGGGACTCAGGCTGGAAATTATGAGAGGCAAAGGCAAGAAATGGAACTTACATTAGAGTGTTCTACCTAAAAATGATAATTGATGCCACAGTATTGAGTGACTTGGACAAGGGAAAGAGAAAATGGATGCCAACACAAACTTAAGTGAATGTCTAACGTTTAGGAATTGTTGAAGGAGGAGAAGTTGGAGATAGAAAAATAAACATGGAGATGGAGAATATTACTATAGAAAGGATAAGGAGAATAATAACTGTTTTGTTAAAAGCCTTTCGATTGGAAGAGTTTTGAGAGAACAGTTGCAGTCAATAGTGAGTAAGCCAGATCGCCAGGTCTTGAAGGAATGAGTAGACATTGTGAGAGCACAGTGTTTGTCACACAGTATTAGCATCCTTGCAGACCAGAGGAGCAATTTCGGTGGGAAAGGAGGACCTGGAGATGCAAAAGAAATGATGGAGCACAATCCTAAAACAAGTGTAAAGTGATTGGGATCATGGATAGAGTGAAAATGCTAGCACTGGAGAGGGAGATCTTTACCTTTGCAGTGGGAAAGGAGAGCTTGAATGACAAAGTCACGAGATGAAAAGTCACTGATGGACATCAGAAGCCGCAGTTGCTGAGAAATGTGAAGCAAGATCATTTGTGCACAGTTGAGTTAAGATGTAAGGATGAGGCACCTAGAAAAATGTTCGAATGAATGAGCTGTAGAAGGTTATAGGGAATTGACTAGGGCTCAATGAATTATTTGCCAAAGCTCGGTAAGATGACCTCTTCATCTTATTGGAACTGGAAGTTTATATTTCTATTAATTAAATATTTTAGTAAGTGCGTTAATTCCTTCATGAGTTGAACGAAACGTGTGAATTTTCCACCTGAAGATGAAAGAGATAAGTTAAATAATCTGTATTGTTAAAGTGTTATGTTGGTATTTGAAATTTAACATTTGTTAAATAACATTTGTTCAAGTGTTATGTTGGTATTTGAAATTTAACATAGGAAAATCAGGCTACTTCTCCTCTAATTGGAAATAAGTTGGGTAGAGTTTAGGTACATTGTTGTCCAAGGCCATCAATGCAATGCTGAGATTTTGCATTATATGCTTTTCATACAGCTTGGACTAAGATGTGCTATACTAGTGCAGAGTCTTAGTAAATTAGAGAGCAATTTAAAACACAGCATATGAGCAATTTTTTCTCACACAACAGAAACAATTCCAGGCCTCACGTGTTGATGGCATCGTTTTATGAACTATACAAATCCATTATCTCTATTAACTGTTTTTTTTTTATGGTAGCACAAGAACTTCTTTATTTTTTTCCTCATCAAACGATTCTGTAATCCTCTCTGACTGAATTTCTTTGCTTCTCTAGAAACTATTGAATACTATGTGGTATTTTTAGCAGTGAAAACAAAGGGAGAAAAGTGGTATGAAAATTCAGATATCTTCCAACAATTGTCACAGTTCTTTTTATTTAGTGAAAGGGTGCTTGTCATTCACCTCGGGGAATAAAACAATGTTCAATGCTGTACATTACTTAAAGTATAACTAAAGTTCATCTGTGTATGTTTTTCATGAATATATTTATACTGCACAATGTTTTCCAGAATCCTCAGTCAGTAGCAGCTCTCCAGGATCTGGTCCCAGTTCACCAAACAACGGGCCAACTGGAAATGCTACTGAAAGTGAGACTTCAGTGTTGCCACCTACTTCTCATGCTGAGGTAAGACTCTTACTCTTTTAGTTCTTCTAAAAATTAGATCCATGATTAGCCCCCTACAACACAGAGATATTTCTGAATTGAAGTTTAAAGCCACCTCTTTTTAGTAACCACCAATTGACTTAAATTCTTAATTTTTTTTTTTTTTGTCAAGGTAATGCCTTCTTTCCATGCATTGCCCTATGTAGGGGAAGCTGGTGCAATACATTTCATATGTAACCGGGATGTGCTTCTTCCTTGCGTTTTATATGGTCAGCTGAAAGGGATTGATCAAATCTCTGATTCTTGGATCACCTGTATAGCTTTCCTGATATCAGATGTCAGTGGTTATCAGACATCTACTAAAACAATTCTACTTCTGGGAATTCACTTCGCTGGGTCCTGAGGCAACCCAGTTGATTTTCAACAGTTAGTGTAACTGATAGGAATGTGTCCTGTGATGCCGAAATCTGTGTCTCCATAATTTTCATGCACATCCACACTAATAATAAATTACTTATGAATTACAAATGTAGCAGGCCATAATAGAATTGAAGGAAAAACCCACAGGTTATCACTAATAAGCAAAGGATTGAAACCAGGGCAGTCACTTTTTCTCTGAGGCCATTTTTTGCCTTTGAGTGTTAAGTTTGGTTTTCAGGGCCTCACGAAACTCAGGAGATAGAAGGCGAAGCCCAGTACTGACCAAGGAGGATAATCTCATAGGAGACCCTCCAAATGCAGATCTGCGACCCAAAGGCCCTTCTCTATGGTACGTTGGAGAGTTGCTCACCGCCCCCCAGAGACCAGAGCAGGGACAGAATCTCTCCCTGAGAAACTGTAACCAGTAGCTAGTCCTGCCTGGAGTTGTAGCCCAAATTTTCATAACCTCAAACTGCAAATTTGATTTAAAATGCCCCAGATTTGTAGTCCCCCTTGGTGTCTGGTAAAAACAAATGTAAATCCTCTGTAGAGGAATACACTATCATTCTAGATTTCAAAAACGTCCCTCAGTTTTCCAAGGTTAATGAACAGAATAGATAAATGCTCTTTTGCTTAGGAACGTCTTTCAGCTATTTGAAGAGTAACAATCAGGCTCCTACATTCTCTCTAGGGCCTTCATCCACTTCTTGTTTCTTACCAGCCTGTTGTCCCTCTTTTTCTTTTTCACTTTCCTTTCTAAAACATAATACCAGATGTAATAAATGCCTCATGTATAATTGTAGCCATAGATGTAAGTGGGTTTCTTGGGTTATTGGCTCTAGGTATTGTTTTTCTGTTCACGCAATTACATCTCAATATTGTTCAGTTTTCTGCACCCCTTTAATCAATTTCCAGGAAAAGAACAACTTGGTTACATATATTCCTAAAAAACTTTGTATTTCCTTTCTTCACAGGTTGAGGGACATGATTCTCAGCAGTAGCAGAAATACTAAAAAATCTGGGTTCTCATTGGGCTCTGGATGAATTATGTACCCTTGGAAAATGCAAATAACACACTAAACTACAACATATATGGTTCTTAGAAATGCAGTGTTAGCGGAAAAAGATGCAGAAGACCACTTACAGCATGATAATATTCTCTTAGGTTCAGAAACAAATATACAATATTTTGATCTGGAAAACATCTGTAGTAACAGTATATTTTGCAAAGACAAGGGAGTGACAAACAAAATTTAGCCTAGTGGTTGCCTCTCAGGAGGGAGGAAGTGTGGGGGGCATGGTTTGTTACTATAGCAGAAGATATATATTCCTTCATTATACATATATATGCATATAGTACTTAATATAATATAAAAGGAACAACCAAGAAATATATATTCATGAGGTTGGAAATAAATGGGAAAAGGTAAAATTTTCTCTCTGCTCAAGCTTTTTCTGACCTCTTGAGCATCCCAGATTGCTTTTAAATTTCAAAATATATAAAATGGAGAATGTAAATTAAAGGAATTTGCTTATGTTATTTTAGTCTATTTTTTATTCCTAAAACCTTTACTGTCATAAAGATCTGTTTAGTTACCCTAGCTTTTCTGCTAATTGTTGAACAGAGCATATTCTGTCACTACAAACCTTTTCTTCCACCCCCTCCATTAAAGAAGAAAAAAAACAAAAACAAAAAACAGAAGGAAATGTGATTTAATGGAGTTGGAAAGAGTAGAGGTATTTCTTCAGGTCAATGACAGGACATTCACCTCCAAAGCTGCAAAGGCTAGTTCAAAAGCAAGCAGTGACTTACCTCATAATGAATTAATTGTGTGCCTGAACTATGATCCGAAAGGGCTGGTGGGCAGACCTTTATGCACTGATGGGTAGCCTCTCCGTGGCCCAAAACAAAAAATTCAGCCCTGATGGCTAACATGTGGTTTTCTGCTGCATTACATTTACAGAGGTCTGTAGTGTAATTCATACTGGAGAAGTGAGGAGACAGCAGAATTCAGACTGAAACTGTCAGCAAATTAATATCTTAACTTTGTAACACTACGTGCTTCCACCTAAGCTGGAGAAGAGGTGGAAAAGAAAATATTTTCAACCAATTCTTGATTTTGAATTGAGTATGATTTTTTAAAGAACTCTATAAGGATAGCATGGAATTTCAGATCAACAGAAATTTTGATGAAAAATTTGCATCCTTAGCTACACTTTCAAAAACCATGTTAGTTGCATTCTTCACTATTTACAAAATAGGCTTATCCTACCATCTTTGTTTAATGTAGCACAGGTGACTTCATTTTAAAAGAGTGTAACAGTGTACATTTCAATGAATTCTTTATTCTTTGATTGGTAAGTAGGAAAGCATGTCACCTAATTCTTTCAGAGCCCATCTAAGTGAATGGGATTCTACTCCCTTTTGCTGCTTAAGAAATAGGAAAATAAGGCTGTATCTCAGGGTGATCTTGAGGCTTAGGCAAAAAGACAATTTTCTATCTTGTAATTCACATGTCCTGCATAATTTAGATAAAGATTAAAACAGAAGTAGGAGAAAAATTTCCCTGGAAGTCCAAGCTAAGGAAACAGTGAATTCAGATGTACGGTCTTCCATTCAGAAGCCTCCATGGGAACCTGGCTCCAAACTCAGCTTTTTTGTCCTCCTTGGTTAAGTTGGTAAACTTGTTGCGGACCTGAGACTCCTTATCTAGGGAAAAGTAGTAATACCTACCTCGACAGCTCTGTGATGAGGAATCAGTGTTTCGAAGGCGAGTGGTAAATTGTAGTGTGAAACAAGTTCATTTTATGTTGTTGTCATGGGCCTCGACTCCTAGTAGGGAAAACTCATTAGCATGTCTGTCCTCAAGCCAGCACATCTCATGTGACAGTGAGTCTCCATCTGCTCTGACCACTTCTGCTCTCTTTCTTCTATTTCTTACATATGCTTAGTCCCAAACTCAGATTGTTGGGAGCTACTTGGCTTCACTCATTTGTAAACTTGGTTGGGGAGCCGAAACCTCAGGAGTTTCTATTTCCATCTGCAGTCAGAGATGTCTTTGCCTATCGCATTACTTTATTGTTAATACTGTGGGCCTGTGGGTTCAAATGTTTCCATGAATATCAACACCATTATTTTAGATTTGATAGATTTATTTGATAGCTATTTTAACAGTAGCCAAGCAGCTGGTTTATTTCTAGTTAAACATTAGTGGCTGGCTCTGCTATGCTATGTTTTAAACAATTTTTTTTCCAGCAGATACAAACGGTTTTTTAAAAGGTTGCTAATGATAAGGTTAAGTACTCTAAAATCATCTGAAATGTCACTTGTTTTGTGCCAGTCTCATGATTCATCTGCCTATTGTTTCATAATAGTTGTTGTGACTTCTGCTGTAAATGTTCTGCTCCTGTCTGAGTGGGTGTGCAGCAAATAAGAACCCCACCACCACCACCAAGGGGGGTTATTACAACAAAAGAATCATTAGGAATAACATGAGTCAATATTGGTAAAGCAAAACTGTTAACAAAACATCAAGGTGTCTTTTAAATGTAAAGAAAACCCTGTCAAATGATAATTTTTTGTCTCCAAACCATTTTATAGTAACACATTCTTGGGTGACCAGTAAAAATGAAAATTTAGTGATTTTTACTGTCTAAAAAAAATACC
Source organism: Smutsia gigantea (assembly GCA_032199065.1). Lineage (NCBI taxonomy): Eukaryota > Metazoa > Chordata > Mammalia > Pholidota > Manidae > Smutsia > Smutsia gigantea. The sequence goes on from JAVSCE010008399.1 coordinate 95,875, forward strand.
ATGTGAAGATGTTAATTTTCTATCAGCTGTCTAATAGAAAATAATATCTTGAAAAATACTATGAAAGCCATAGGCAAACATTAAGTGACTAAGAGATTTTTTTTTTTGGTGTTTTTTTGTTTGATCATTGTTTTGTGCTTAGTGGAGCTCTCTTATTTTTAGATAGTCTAGATTTAGGGATTTGGGACCTTTTAAAGCCAAAGCAGACTGAGTTTTACAAGCACGTCTTCCTGGATGTCATATTACCAGACGCAGACATTACCCGATAGAGCTCGTCAGCGATGCTCCAGGCTGAGGCTGAAGGATAGTGTCCAGGGAAGGAAGACAGCTGCCCAGTGTCATAAGCCATTGAATGGTAGATCTCAAGTGCAGGACGCTCAGACCACACTTCTCTCCACCAGTCTAGACTGCTTCTCACTAAAACTCCGTAGATACCTATATTCTTTAGCTGATGCTTATGCATATAGTAGATAATTTTGAATATGTAGTAAACTGAAAATTCTACATTCACTTTTTCTATGAACTTCTTAAAAAGTAAGTGATTATTTACATAACTACTATTCTGTCAAGGGTTATCTATGGACTTTGTCTTCTTAAGAGTGAGAAAGGTATTCGCCTTCCCCAGTCCCTGCCTCTCTCCCGCCTGCCTTCCTCTGTATCTCTTACCCCCACTTCCGTTTTTCTTGCCTGCATCAGTGCCCTTCCCTCCAGCATGTTTGTTTACATGGGCTCTTACACCACATATCCTTTTTGCTCTGTGCCCATGAATTTTAGTGCATATAAGTGGCACCATGCTATCAATCTCATTCTTATTTTTATCACAAGGTGTGTGTTTTTAGATCCAGTCATAGTATTATGGACGCATATACCTAAGAGTTTGCTTTTAATCACCACAGCAATCCATGGTGGGCACTACTTCATTTTACCTACCCACACCCTGGCGGCCTCCAATTCTCACCCACCATCAAAAAATGTTTCCATGTGTACCCATGGACATCACCCTTAATGATGATGAATGACAGCTTAATGAGAGAATTTCTTGAGGATGTAATCCCCAGCAGAAGAATCTCTGGGTCATAGTATATGTGTAATTCCTTTGGTTTATAGGGCTGAATTGTTCACCAGAATCGGCATACCAGTCTACAACCCCACCAGCAGCATGTGATGGTTTTTACCTTTCTAAATCCCTGTGACATTTGACATAGTCCATTTTTCTGATTTTTGCCAGTGTCCATTTTGTAAGAGATTTTGAATCTTTTGATTGAAACTAAGAGCTTCTTGATTTCAATGGCAAAATAAATAGCTGTATTGAGAGACATAGACTTTTTCAGTTCATGTGTATTTTTATTCATCTGAATTGCAAATCCATAAGATCGGCTCCAGTTGATGTGATGGTGAGAAAATAAATTACATTTTGAAGGTCATCACTAAACTGTGAGTCGGCTTCTGCTGCCCTAACACCTGGCTCAGCTCTCCCTCTTCCCCATATCCTGCTCTTTCTGGTGAAATGCTAGTAACCCACCAAAGCCTGGCTTAAAACTGACACGCTGCTCTTTGCCACTGAAGTGTTTTAACCCTACTCTAATTGTAGTAATTATTATAGGTCATTTGAGTCAGTTCTCTACTTTTCTGTGCACCTGTGGTATATGTAGTATAGGACATCTTTGCACACACTGTTAAACTAACTTAATGGTTATTCATTAATTACTTCATGAATGCTAAGAGACAGCCATTTATACATTTAATATTTCCATTTTATCTAACTTAACAGCAATAGTTTCTGGTTCTGAAAACTTTTAGATCAAAACCATCTTCCCCATGTTCTGAGATGTGCAATGTTGGCATCTTAGCATAGTACTGATTTGAGGGTTGGATCGGTTTCAAAACTGGTTCCTGGAAAAATCCTGGCTTTGGCCGAACGTATCAGTGAGCTCACCGCAGTGATAAGATGGGGTGATCCTCCAGCCGCGCAGGAGTGCTGCTGCTCAGGGGCCTTCGCGTCTCGGTGAGATGCCCCTTCCGCCACCTGTTCAGCTGGCTTTCACATATGTCTACACTCTCGCAACAAGTGTGGGCTACAGCCTACGGTTCTTGTTAAGAAGTGTTAACCTGGAATAGACCGCTTCTATCAAAAAGCCAGACTGAGGGAAGTTATATTTAAAGATAATTTGGGGAAAACCTTTTTTTTAGGTGTGCTAAGTCATTTGCGAGTCTAGCCACTGGAAGTCATTGTAAATGCTCTGCCTGTTTACTTACCTGAAATTGAAGGAAATAATCTAACATCCAAGTCCCTGAAGTTCTGTGCTCTGATCTGACATCAGTCCGTCTCTGTGGGAAGGAACAGCTTGAGGACTTCCCTTGCTTCCTCAGGAATTGTCTCCACTGAAGAGCCTCACACCTGTCGCTCCCAGGGCTTTCGCTTGCAGCTCACACCCGGGTCAGCCGCTGCCGAGGTGCACCCTTTGACTCTTTTCCCTCAGCCAGGGGGCCTTATCTTGCTTCCTCTTCTTCTCTAAAAGTTCTCCCCTTGCCATTCTTTTTTATAGTCCCCTTTCCTCCCATAATGGCTGCCAAGAGGCGGGTAGCTTCTGCAGCCATACCTGACAGCTGATGGTATAGCCTTAATCAGTTTCAAAGCTTTATTGCTGATCCCACAGGGAAATCCTAGAAGCCTACTTATAGCTGGAGAGTGAATAGGTTCATGTCCCAAAAAAATCCCTGGTACAGGCTATGGCCCATGGTAGGTGCTGAAAATCAATACAGTGTCACAGGAAACAGAGAGACCCCATTTTGATACAGGGGTCTGACATCCCATAGCGCAAATCTTCCCAAACCCCTTCACATTAGTCAAAGCCAGTGTGCAGCTGCCGTGATTGGGTTTGAGGAGAAATTGTTTTTTTTACTTTCATCTATGTTTGCTTCCTGTTATGAGGTGGGAGGACAGTGCAAAAGTTCTGTCTAGGAAGCAAAGATAACCTGTTCTGTGAGGTCTATAGGATCTTTTGGTACTGTTCCCACAGCACACACAAGTCTTAGTGCTGTGAGAAGTGGATACAACCTGAGATGAACATTATAAGTATTTGAAAGTGTTTGTTTTTCCACATTTCTTTCTCTTCTATTTGTACAGATAAGAGAATGAAATATCCTTGTATGATAAATTACTACTAGGTGCCAATAAGCTGGTTAACATATTTTTATTTCCTTGTACATTTTTTTTGTTCCAGTTCAGGTGTATATTCTGTATACTTAAAATTTATGTTAAAAACATATTAGTGTAAGCAAAGTAGTAGCTCATCTTTTTAATTGGAGCAAATATGCAACTGTTGCTGATAGCCCCTGAAGTAAAATTATGCTCTCACACATTGTAAGGATAAAATCCTTCTCAACCGTCTTCATGATGTGGCCTTTCAGGTAACTCTAATTTTGTAAAGAGTTGCATATCAAGTCAATACAATAAAGTTTCAACATACCTCTTGATTTTCATGCACAAACATGGCTTGTTCTTTTGAGAAAAAAATCTGAGTTAGCTTGGAATTCCAATTTGCAATGAGAGAAATCTGCATTTACCCTTCTGCTCTTATTATGTTAAGGCCACGACTCATCTCCAAACAAACGTATGACTGAGGTGATGTTTTGGAATAACATCCTGTGTTTTGGTGGCGCATCACTCTTCAGTGACATTCGTAGGTTGCATTATATTAGCACATGATATTTTCCCCAGTTAATTGATATCCCAGGTTTGTCCAGGGGAAAATCTACAGCTCCCCCAAACATGCTTGACAAGTTATTATATTTACTTTAGGCAAAGCCCGTGTGTGCAATATCCCTCTTGGAGGTGGTCTATTATTGGAGTCCCATATGCTTTTTGTTTGGGAAGAAAGCAGTCACTGTGTCATACTGTTACATGGAGTATTCTTTTTCAGGGATGTTGTTCCCTTGGGGACCATATCAGGCCAGAGTTCCTTAGTCTAATAAGACCTTTGTAACTCATTGTATAAGAGTTCTGGGAGGGAAGGAAGAGTTAAACAGAAAATGTAATTCAAGCAACCAAATTAAGCCACATGTGGGAAAACAGGACTCTTAGTACTGGATTAAAAAAAGGTATCTGTTGTAAAAACAACGGTGATGCCAAAGTGTTCAAGGTATTTCAGTGTAAATGAACGCTATCATGGCACAGGGAAATTATGACATTTTACCATTTACTTTAGTTTCTGAATATGAATTATCCAAAAAACATGATAGTTATCTATTCATAAACTCTGTATGAATAAATGCATCTGATTAATTATAAAAGTCCAGAAAGGCGATATTTAATCCAAGATTTTCTTGTGTGAGTTTTGCCATTAGTAAAATGACATTTAACATGTATGAAGATGATTAAAGCAGCATTATATGCATATCCATCACTCAGTCATGCATAAAAGTATATATACTTTTAAGAATTACTCAGTTTAATTGTACTTTACCAATTAATGACGCACTGATTTTTTTCCATATAACCAGAATTTTAAAAATGAATTTACAAAATGAACAAGAAGCCTTTCAGATTTTATAATTATGTCTGATAAAGAAAATCATAATTTAACTTCTACATACAGCTTTTGGAGACAGAAATCTAAAATAAATACTTGATTAAACTACTTAAATATTTTGATAATATATGAACCATTTTCTGAAATGTGAACATTTTACAGTAACATTTGTGATAATGTAATATTTTGAGACTCCCCTTTCATTTTTTTTTTTAAACAGCAGATGGCTTCACAACAACGTATCCTAATTCACGAAGATTCCATGAACCTGCTAAGTCTTTATACGTCTCCCTCTTTGCCCAACATTACGTTGGGACTCCCAGCAGTGCCAGCCCAGCTCAATGTAAGTCATTATATAGCAAGAACCCAAACTAGCCCACATGATGTTTTCACAGGGAACCCACTCATTCCTTGTACATTTAGGCTTCAGGGAACTTGGTAGCATCCACTTCTCTGTTTACTAAGTTGTTTGAAGACGTTCAGTTTAATTTCTAGTGAAAGAATTACACTGGCGCACACAACAATATATAAAAATAATAACTATCAGTTTTACAAGGCTTTTACAAAAGAAAGCACTTTCCAGATATATTATTTTAGTAGCTCCACACAGCCATGCCATGAAACAGAGATTACAGGCCACTTTTTCATAGAAGACCCTGAGACTTGGACTATTTAAAAGTGCAAGATCACAGAGCTATTAAGTGGCCGACCTGGAACTTAAACCCAGCCAGTACTGAGAGTGTAGCTTCTCGAGCACAGCAGCGTATGTTTATAGAATTTATTTTGTAAATGACTGTATTTTGGGAATTTAAGTTACTCTGTTGTCCTGAAGAATCCATATCTGGAAAACCTCTCTAAGAACAATGTTAAACACTTCCCAGAAGATTCAAAGAGAATCGATTACTTTAGAAGTCCTGACAACTGAAATAAGATCTTTTGGAGATAATCATCCTACTAGCAAAAGATAGTAAGAATTATTTTATACATATTCCCTAAAATAATATAAATTTTAGTCGTTGTAAAAGACTTGTAAGCTTTACCTGGAATAAGTTATCTGTGAAATGTTAGTCACTTAAATTGTACTTATGCAAAGGTCATGTGATACATTGGGTTTAAAGAGGAATCTGTTCCGGCCCTAGGCACCAATTTTGCCAATCTTTAGCAACAAGTTTTCTGAGTCCAGCTTGTCAAATTACCCTCTTTTACAATATGTCCACATTGGGGAATTATAAAGAGTTAACCATTTTGTGACTATTTTCAGAATGTATATGAGTTGCTAATTTTTGCACAAGTATACCTATAGTGACATTTATAAAGGACAAAATTTTGTGATTGTATTAAAATTATTATAAAGGCAATCTAAGAGCTATCTTATTATATTTGATATTGTTAATAGAGTGGAGTGTTATCTTAAGTGATACAGTAATCTTATACCAATGAGAGCAAACAGAATTTGAGTGTTGTTTTATATCTGGGGATTGAAGAAAAAGGCTTAAAAATACTGAATTCAACTGTGCCCTTGAAATTCCTCATGAAGCATTTGTGAACAGTTGGTTCTAGTGAAAAGAAAAAAAGGAATTAAGGATGGAACTAAACATGAATTTTTGTGGATGATATTTTCAAATGTTCACTTACTAGAAAATTAATTTCCTTCTAATTTGCCTATTCTTCTGATGATAAGCAAGTTATAACACAAAAACCTCTTATGACACACGAGTAGGCATTTTATTTCCACTCCTTTTTGCATGTTCTGAGTCACTCCTACCAGCTAACACAAACATACACCATTTCTAATGTGGTCAGGGAGAATTTTTTCCCAAAGGACCAAGTATTAACGCCAGACCATTTAATGTTTCAATGGCAATACAATTTGGTGCTGTTGGATGTGGTTTGGTTTGAAGTTTCATTTTTCTTTGCTTCCATTTTGGTGTGGATGAGGACATCACAATTAATTTTTCAAGCTTAGCATTGCTTTGCCAAAGGGATCTCTAATATTCCGTTTCCCTGTTAAATAGTGGGAAATGTTAAGGAAAAAGGGCCAGGAAAAGGAATCACTTCTTGATAAAACATTGCATTGACTTGCTGCGTGACTAAGAAAAACCATTTACCTCTTCGTCCTTCAGTTTCTCCATCGCTAAAAATTGCTTTGCTTCCCTGGTGCACAGCAATTTTGAAAGATGAAACATGAGTTTTGAAAAGAAACATACCACACAATTTTGAGGCATAGACTTCTGCTTTTGTAGTACCAAAATGACCACCGTTCATTAAATTCCTCAGATAGGATAATTCATTATTGCTACTGATGATGTAATTGTTATTGCCTTATTACTGTGTTATCATACATTTCAAGTTCCTAATAGCATTTTTATTTGATCTAATTTCACTTGGAGTTTATTTTATTAAACAAAAGGATCTGGAATGTCTTTTTCAATATTTAGAGATTTGGGGATCTGTTGTGAATTAATATAACCTACATGTTTAAATCAAATTTCTGCATATTTCATGTAAACTCTCATTGAGTTATCTGAAGAATTTTATTTTAAAAAGTAAATATCGGAAACCTACAGCTCTCTGAACTTTTTAGAGGACATAAAGAGAAAGGGTGGATTGTTCCTTCTGCCTAAAACTCCAAAATTACAGACCGTTTTATCTCCAGCTTCTTAATCACTATGATATAGTCATGAGTTCAGCAATTTGAAAAAATTTTACTTTTCCAATATACTTTTTACTTAAGCAGTATATTAAAATAGTTTAGAAATAAGCTTCTCAATCATTAAGCTTGAAATTAGCATTACTTTTAATGCTAAAAAATTATTTTTAAGTTCAGGACAATGATAACCAATACTAAATTGTCTTCAGCTCTTTTTATTTCTCCTTTGTTAATTCACTTAGTTTAAAAGACATGCTGTTATCCGTTTTTCCCTACTCAGCCATCAGTAAGATGAGTTTTATTTTGGTGGGGGCGATTATGGAATAATGATATACAGCTCTAATGACCCACAGGGATGAAAGAAGATTAACATCTTTATTGTTTCTTGACACAGGCTTCGAGTTCACTCAAAGAAAAACAGAAGTGTGAGACACAGACGCTCAGGCAAGGTGTTCCTCTGCCTGGGCAGTTCGCGGGCAGCATCTCACCATCGTCCAGCCACGCCCATGTCACCTTAGAGGGAAAGCCCAGCAGCAGCCACCAAGCTCTCCTGCAGCATTTATTATTGAAAGAACAAATGCGACAACAAAAGCTTCTTGTGGCTGGTAATTAATGGCACCACTTACAGGTCATTTTAGGGCTCTTATTTCATCAGTGATCTAATGTAATGTCTTTTTAACTCAAGACCATAGTAAAGATTTACAGTGTCATACAAGGGTCTCCCTGACACCTGGTACTGTGGGAAAGGCTATTTCCTTATTTATTCCTCTAGATTCGTGGGGAAAAACACTCACTTCATTTCACCTTCACACACAGCAGAGTGGACTCTCGGTGGGTCATCGGTCAGAAGCACGCCTGTCCAGAGCTTTAGCACTTCTGCTTCCCCCACCCCCCACCCTAGCCGTCTTCTGATGTTGGCCTGTAGAATCACTACTTTTCATAAAGTGTTTCCCCTTTACTTGGTTTCTGTGACTTATTGTCTTTTCTTAAGCAAAATTGTGTGTGTGTGTGTGTGTGTGTGTGTGTGTGTGTGTGTGTGTATACATGTGTCTTGTTTTCTTTTGTTCCAGGTGGGGTTCCCTTACATCCTCAGTCTCCCTTGGCAACGAAAGAGAGAATTTCGCCTGGCATTAGAGGTACCCACAAATTACCCCGTCACAGGCCCCTGAATCGAACCCAGTCTGCACCTCTGCCTCAGAGCACGTTGGCTCAGCTGGTCATTCAGCAGCAACACCAGCAATTCTTGGAGAAGCAGAAGCGATACCAGCAGCAGATCCACATGAACAAAGTAAGCCCCCAACCCAAGTCACATGTCAGCCACCAGGGGGGACACCGGGGTTCTCGTCCCTGACCTGGGTGCGCCGGGAGAGCGCTGGTACCCATCCCAGTGAGACAAGGTTGCATGATGTCAAGGCTCAAGGATATCTTCACAGAATCAGTGTTCTCGCCATCCTTACACTCATGGGATGTTTGTAGCAAAACTATAATTATAGATTAGCAAGGGCTTTTCAGATTGAGCGCCCCTTTGAATACATAAGCACATACAGGCACATGTGTGCAGAGCTCTGTTTTTTGGTATTTCTGAAAAAGGCTTGAGGCGGAGTTCAGTGTGGTGGGGTGACGTCTCCAGAAATGTACACGGGTGCTGGCAGACATGACAGGGTCAGCCAACAAAGTACTTCTCAGCACGTCACGTGTATCCATGTTGTATTTATTTTTTAGTACGCCCCACTTCATTCCAAAATGTTTGAAGCAGTTTCTCTGAAACGTGTGGTAATTTCTTTCTGGCCACCTTATTGTGGCTGAACTGGACAGCAAGTGTCTTGTGTCACACCACATCCTTAGGAGCTCTTCTGCTGAGGCAGCCACAAAGAAGTGGTGGTCAGACTGGCAAAGCCATGCCGGTCCTGTTACTACTCTCTGCTGTGGTAGGCTTCCAAAGCAGAATCTTCCCATTCCCGGAAAATGTTAAGGCCTGAATATCAGGATTCTATCCACTCGCCTTTGTTACTGTGTCACCTCTAAGTATCTTACAGAGACATTACATTGAGAGATGATGTCCTGTTTGCTGATAGATAGCTAAAAACTGGCTTAGTATTAAAATGCTTTATTGCATTGTGATATAAACAATGCAGAACCTCCTGGGTGGAGGGCTCATCATCTTTATAAAACAATAGGAGAAGAGGGTCTTTATCTAGGGGGTCAATGTTTCACCTTATTGCAGGTGGGGTAGATTTTTTTCTCTTTGGCCTCCACCTTACGAAGGCAGAGCTGTGAAGGAAGCATGGACTGAAGACCACACTACTAAATAGAAATTCTCTGAGCCCAGACCTTTGCTGCTTTTAGAGATATGTGGGGGGGTTGGGAGGCAGGGTGGGGGCATGCCTGGGAACGGTTGGTACTGGTAACTGCCTCTCCTACCATCTTTCACTTTCACTGTACTGCAGACTCTTTATAAATCATTAGATTAATGCCTAGTTTATTGCTACAGCATTTCTCTAAATATATCGAATTATTTTGTATCAAATCAGTCTTGTCAGGGGAGAGACAAATTCCTTCTTGTATAATGGCATAATACTCATTGACTTGAACGTGATTCTGCTTATGTTTGCTGCATTATTGTAAAATTAAGTTTGTTTTGCGATCTCTCAGCGCTGCTTAAAACTACCAGATATTCTTGAAAAACTGTCCAGTGTCTAGTGAGAAAAATTATGTGGAAGGAAAGATTGGGAGTCCAATTTTTCCCTCAAATATTTTGATCTGGAATTAGGTTTGTTAGATTCCTATTAATACCTTTAAGAATACTTGGAGTACATTTTTTATGACCTACACTTGCCAGACTCAGATGATATGCTAATACCAGAATCTTTACATTTTAGTGTCATACTTGAGATTTTGACAGGCGGACGCTAACCTCAGTCACATGACAGAAACTAAGATGGAAAACAGGCATTTGCATTTTAGCAACGAGAGACGCAAATCTTATCAGAGTCCTTCTGCCATGTGGAGCCGATTCCTTGGAATCAGTTAAGAATTCTTCCCCAAATTAGAAACAAACCTATAATTTTAGGTACATGTTTGTGCAGTGGTTTGATTATTAAATCTTGTCTTAATTAGGCAAAATGAAGCCCAGAAAACTTCAAAGTACAAAGCTGATCTCTATATATTAACTCCTCTCAGCTTGGGTGTTTAGATTACTCAAGCAGGTCTCCAAGTATGTATTCCATATGTTTAATCAAGATGGCATATACACATTGGGTATTCTCCAGATTTTGAAAATAGTTCACCTGCTCTCAATTGTCTAAGGGAACAGAGAAGAATCTTACTAAAGGAAACTGGAGCCTTCTTCCTCCTCTAAAGTGTTCACAGTAGAACCATCAAGAAATGGATTGCTACTGTTCCCCTTCCCCATAAGGTGATGAAAACATTCACTTCACATTAGGTGAGGGTCATAACTTAGATGCCAAAAGCTAACAAGTTTCTGTGTAATAATACATTTGTGTGTTCTCTAACCATTTAGAATACCCATTAATAACAAATAACCACAGAAACGTGCATTTATGTCATTTTTTTCTGTTATCATGGATAAACCTGCATTCAATCCATTCAAACTGGAACCAAATGGTTGGCATCATAAAAATATGGTCCCTGATCTTGAGATACATATTATAGCAGGAAATGTGGTACACATGAAGACATAAGTGGACAAATGACATGTTTTTAAATGTCTTTTCCTTTTATTCCCTCAACTTTTTAATATGGTTATTTTTGGAGGAATTTAGGGAAGCAAAAAAAGCAGTCACAATGGAGAAAAAATATGTAGGTTTGTCTCTAAACCTGCATTATATTAAATATGCTTGGCTTTCCTGACATGAAATTTTTCATGATCTATTTGAATTGTTAGTAATTTTTAGAATTAGAAGCAAACCTGTACTCTTCAGAGCATGGTTTATACAATGATTGACTTATTAAATTTTGAAGACTTTCTTCTACTTCCTAATATTTGAATGCATTTATGCAAGCAGTCATACATGCTTATTATAGTTATACAATGTAAATGTTACTATTCATACTAAATAATTTACCTGTTGCCTGATACTTTAATGATATTTACATGGGAAATTTGTATATTATAAGAATTATTTGCATCATGTAATTATGGTGTAAGTACTCCTCAGCTTATCAGAAATATTCCTGAAATGGATTTATATAGAATTTGTAATGTTTTACCTCCACAGTGGGGCAAGCCAAAAAGGTAATGGTTGAGGGGAAAACCTGTTAGAATGATTTATCTCTGCTGATCAGTTTAAATAATATATTTCTACTGAAAGTATTTTAAGCTTAATCATAAGAAAATCATGGCTTAACAATATTTGCTCTTTTATTTTTTGAGACATTTAAAAGTTCAGAAATGCATTAAATAGTTGAGATTGCTAATATGTGGTATATTCATGCAGTGGTGACCTGTGAGCCTTTCAAAAAACCAAGATTCTTTTCTTTTTTTCCCCACCAAGAGTTTCTTTTTACCAGCATCAAAAGAAGACTTACTTTTTCCAGTATCTTTTGTTTTTTTATTGGAAGATAAAAATGGTTTCTAAAATAGAATTTTCCCTTTAAGTACAAAATAGCAAAAAAAAAGGTAGGAGAATATTGGTAATTTTCCTCTGAGCCCATTTCAAGTTTAAATATTGCCACAGATTTTTCTGGTAAAACTATGATTAGCAAAAACAAAGCACACCATGGTTATTTGGACATTTTTATGATTTTTGAAGGAGTATTCTGACTACTCCCTAATTAATTAAAGGACAGATCTCTAACATATCACTATCTGATTGATATACAGAAATTTTCCAAGGTGTCTTTAGACATTTTTGTTGAGATATGACATAGACCTTTATCTTCTGCCCAATGACATCATCATCCTTCAAATTACTTCTCTATTACACTATTATTAGAATAGCACTGATTTAATGCCTAACACTTTCTATTTTAACTGGAATATTTCTGATAGCTAAGTTTTCATATTCATTCTATCAAATCCACATGAGCAGAAATTTTAAGAAACTTCTTTTTTCATTCCTAGTTACTTGAATGAAATAATAATTTATGCATGTATCTACTTGACAAATTATATTGAATGCTTATTTTGTGCCACACACTACTTCAGGCATTAAGAAAACAACATTCAGGGTCCTCGTGGAGCTTACAACATAGGAAGCTGGGAAGTGAAATACTCAGGTAAACAGTAATATAATATATGTTTAGTATTGGATAGCGGACATGAGGAAGGAGATTGTTTTCTTTGAGAAAATAGGATTTGAGATTTGTTTACCTCTCTGGGTTATCTTGTCCTTTTTATATCTTTTCTTTTTTGTCTATTTTTCTTCACTCCTTCTTTCCTTCCTTCCATTCATTTATTCTTTGTTTCATTCTTTCCTTTCTTCTTTGTAATATGCTCTGTGATAATTCCTATGACTGGATATCAGCCAACACTTATAAAAAACCCACATAAATCAAGAGATGATATGTATGTCAAGGTTCACTCTAGATTTCAGTATTTATTATATATTTATTGCTATGATACTTAGGCATTTTGACATGAGTGCTATTTTATCATAATAAAAGTATATCTAAGACTAGACCAGTAAAGGGGAGGCCAAGCAGATGTCCTCTGTTGCCCTTATTAAAACAGGTAGATATTATATCTGACAAGGAAGGCATGAATATAATTATGTACAAATGCTGAAACATAGCAAATGAGGAGCTTTCATTAATGTTTGGAAGAGAATTTGACCCTTTATTTGAGTAGTATCTGTTGTATTCCTCTTGGCATATTTTCTAACATAATGGTACATATTCTCCATAACCCCTTATGATTCATACCCACTCCTTGTCCCCTATCATCCATCCATAGCAACCCAGGGGAGTATATTCTTTCATGCCTGTGGTTACATAAGAACATATGTGTGTGTGTATGTGTTATTCTTTTTCTTATGAAGTGTCCCTGAAGGCAGTTCTAAAATAGAACTATTTTGTGCACTATTGAGCAAAGTGGACATTTTCCCAAGGAGATTAATTTGAAGAAGACTATATAGACATTTACATTGCAAGAAGTTTACATTTTTTGAAATCGCATTTCGTATTATCAAGCAAGTAAACATTTCATATTAGCTTTATTTTAATAAAGGTAATTCTAAGCACAGCTTCCTTGTGGGAAGATTAAAATTTTAAGTATAATTAGATCAGGATCAGTTACCAATCTTTGCTTTTGTGCTGCACCTATTTCTCCTAGCGTATCTTTTCCTCCTCTTTAATGCACTTGCATAGGATCACTTAAATGATACCCACTCCCTTGTATATATAGTATCTACTATGAGCTGGGACACCAGGCTAGTGTTCTTTTATGGGTATTATCTCCTCAAAGTTAACAACTCCTTTTTTTTTTTAATATCAAGAAAGTTAACTTTCAAGGGCTTGAGTAAGTTGACCAAGGTCGCAGGGCTAACAGGTGACAGAGCTGGAATTCTGACATAGGCTGTATGTCACAGAAGCCTGTCCTTTAACTAAATTTGTGCTTATGTTGTCAGTGTTGTTTTTAATCAGGAAACAAGATTTTCTGTTTTTGCCAACAAGTAGAAAACTTAAAATTAAAAACAAGGCAAGCAAGCAAATAAAAAACATCATCTAATTTGTTTGGTATTGGTTTGGATTTGCCAGAATGGAAAATATCCCTCTTCCTGACCCTGCTTCCCAACTTTCCACGCATTGCCCTCCATCCATTTACTAACTTGAAAGTCTTTTTACATGGACCTGACGGTGGGACATCCAGATATCCTGTTGGAATGTAAGGCTTTCCAACTATGCAGTATGAATGCAATACACAGCCAACTCCAGCCAGGAGCACTTTCCAGTCCTTTCTTGCAGGTTATAGCATCGCCATTTTTTTTTTTTTTAGATTGGGCAAACATCTTACAGGAGTGCCCAGCAAGCCTGAAGTAGAAAGTCTACTGACTTCATCAAGTTCAACTTAAATGCAAATGTTGGCATCTCATCTATGGGTGGTTGGAAAATGACTTGTTTTAAGTTTTGAAAATGGATGAGTAGAAACTTAAACTGGGCTTTCATTTAGGAAAGTAGGCATTACTGTTGTCAGGTTTAATTTCTCTCTATCCATTTGACAGCTTGTTTCCATGCAGAGTCTTTAATCACTAATTTAGGATTACATTTTGCCCATTAGATGGATAGTATGTCCAAAAACTTCAGCAAGCACTGAAAGGCAGTCTCAATTTTCTAACGGTAAAAAGCCTCCTAGATTATTTATCCATCTATAGAGGTTTATAAAAGAAACTTTGACTTTACCCTCAAATAGATGCTATTTTGACATGATTAGCCCAATGTAAATAGATCCATGTAGGTATGTATTGGGCTTCAAAAAAAAAAACCACTTATGCTACAATACTGGCTTACATCATCACAGAGAGTTCATATAGAAGCATTTCATGACATAATTACAAGTTGATGGCTTATAATATACAGAAAATGGCTTGTTGCTTTATTATTAAATGTGATGAAATCCTGTGTTTGTAAAAGAAACTAAATGACCATTTCAGTGGATTAATGTGTAACATTCATAAACGTTCCCAGGGCTGCTTTCATAAGTTGACGACTGAGGGAAGGACTTCAACCTTTCCTTTTCACTTTGCACTGTTAATCTAGTCAGAGGTGCTTTTACTGAATGAGAAAAACAATAGTTGGACAAAAGTCTGAGGTAAGAAAATAGGGGAAAGAAAAATATCTGGAGGATTAAGTCACGTGAGTAGTTTGACTGCTGTTGATTCCAGGCTCTTCAAAGGGAGCGGGAAGCTGAATAATTTGGTCGTTTCCCAGCCTTGACAAATAGTTTCGTTTGACACCATGAAATAATTAAGTCTTACTAAGGAATTTTTAATATAGCTAAGTGATTTGTGGACATGAAAACCACCGATGTGTAGCAATCTTTTGTTACAGATTTGCTGCTTCCAAGTTCCTGATTGTAGAGGTTTTTTTCCACTGTATCTTTCTGCCCTTTCTCTAAATACTTATGAAATCTGAGGGATTATAGTGACCCTGAAATATCAGATGGTCTAGAATATTCCCACTCCTCAGGCAGAATTGCATCCCTGGCCATGCTCCTGTACCCTAAATGTACCATTATTACTGTCTTGCTCTCAACTTAGTCATATTGACCAGCAACAAAAACTCACTTCTAAAAAAATAACTTCTCGGCATGGAGTAATTGGTGATGTTCCATGAAGATTTATTAGCAAATGTTATGCTCTGTACTAGAATGAAAACAAAGAAGGCATGTTCTTTCCTTTGAATGGCTCATAGACCTGCAGACAGATAATTCTAATCAAAGACAGTTCTGCCTAACACATAGCTTATATGAATTACAAAATCTAGAATGCTTGCTAGCTTTTCCAGCAGAAATTCTTAAGTCCTGAACAATTATTCATTGGTTTCACAACTTTGGTCAAAGCATTGAACCTCTTTGTCCAATAATTTCTTAATCTTCACATTTTAGAGGCATACAGTGAGAATTACATGAGAGGATGTACTGAAAGTGCATTGTAAACATGGTAAGCACTACTGAAATGCAGCACAGTATTTATTTTCCTACAAAGCACTAGTAGTTACATTTTCCTTATTCTGTTAATGAAAATGGTTGTCTGAAAATGCTAGAATATTTCCGAGAACTTTCCCACTTGTCTCAATATTGCATCCATCTACTTTGCTGTAAACCAAACCACTAAATTTTGTTCCAGCCCTCTCTTGCGTCTTTGTATTCATCATGAAGCAGGCCTTGTTTTCTTCTTGGAACAATATTATGGATAGTTATTGAATTTTTTTATTGAGATGTAATTTATACACAGTAAAATTTATTCCTTTTGCTGTACAGTTCAATGAGTTTTGACAAATGCATACTGTCATATAATTACCACGATCAAGATGTAGAACAGTTCCGTCAACTCCCAAAATTCCCTTGTGCTCTTCCTTTGTAGTCAGTCCTTACCCCTGCCTCCAACCCCTGGCAAAAGAGTGAAGTTTGACCATGTAGGAAACATCAAACAAGTCACGAGTATGAAGGATGGTCTATTAAAGAACATGTGAATATCAGCCCTATGTGGCCTAAACCATAGAATGTTCAAGAAAGAAGGGACAGAAGGGATTGTTTTCAGAGGTCACAAGCTGACAGCCTATGGACTGGATCCACTCCATTGAGCTGCTGTCTTTGGCCTGCCTGTGTCTTAAAAAATATTCAAGTTATTGGTCAATCTTTAAAAATGGAAAGACTTCAAATACATATCTGGACTTCTGGCATTGTCTGAAAAACTGAAAAGCCTGGCCACACAGGGTCAACATTTCCACATGGCAGTTACTGTCTGGGGTTTGCTCTTGGGCTTTTGCACTGCTGTCCCATTTACCAAAGCCAGGGGTTGGTCAGTGGGCAGAAAGGGAGATGTTTCCAAGTCAAGTGATTGGGAGATTATTGGCACTGAGAGCTTGTCCAGTCTGAGACACAGCCCCAAATCGCCAAGGGTTAGCAAGGAAAATAAGGATGTCTTCCCTCCCTGTGCCTCTATTTGCTACTCTTAAAGAGTGAAAAGGAAAATTTTGAAAGCAAGTGTACTATCAACAGAAGATTGGAAAAGGAGATTATCAGGGGATAACCTTTCATTTAATATAAAAGGACAAAGTTACACAGTGCTGTAAAAGAAGAAAAAATAGCTTGTGTTCTAGTTGTCTTGTTACACTCTCTAGTTGAGGATTTTATGTTCTGAAAGGTCATCTTCTTATTTCACCCACCCAAATCCAATCTTCTGTAGAAGCCTGAGTGATCAATTATTTACAAAATGCAAATCAAATCATGTCAAGGGCTTGCTTAAAACCCCCTAGTTGCTCCTTATTGTTTGTAGGATATAATCCAAACATCTTTACGTGGCATACAAGGCTGCTGTTGTCTGGCTCTTGCCCTGCTCCCTGACCTCGTCCACTCCTTTTCCCTTATTCGCTGAGTTCCAGCCATGTTGGCCCCCTCTCCAGTCTGTGAGGAATCTCATTTCATCTCCAGGAGTTGTGCTAGCCACAGTTCTGTATCAGATGTTCAACCTCCAAGTCTTCTCATGACTCAGTCTTGGTGTTGGAGTCCCTCTCAGCTCAAACCTCACCTCTTCAGAGGAGCCTTCCCTGCCCATACAAATTAGACACAGATGCTCACCTCTTCCCCCATCATTTCCCGTCACATTAAGTTCCAATCTTCAATTGCTTATTTTCTCTTTCCACCACTGAGAGCTTGCCTAATTGACCACTCTCTTCCCAGGGTCTAGTATATAGTAAGTGCTCAGTAAAAACTGTTGAATGAATGAAAGAACAGGTGGGTAACTTTCTTAAACTAGCTGGGAAGAGGAAATTTTTAGTCTCCTTTCCAGAAATGAACACTTATTTAAGTTACTGAAATATTAGGGTGTTTTAAAAGCCAGAGAAAGGATAGAGTAATAAAGATAAATAAGTTTTTGTTAGAATTTACTTGGTCCCTGGATTTATTTTATATCTCTTCAGTATTGGTAAGAAAGGATGTTTTTCAGTTCAGACTTTTAATTTATCTGAATAATGAACCAATATTTAGAAAGTCTTTCTCTCTTGTTATTTAGTTTCAGTTCTTCTGGTTATTTTCCTGAAATGCACAGAAGCAAAATGACATGGAATATTTGCCTTGAGGCAGAGTTCTTCTCTAAGTAGACCTCTTGATTTGAAAGCCCTCCAAGCTTTGCATGTTGCTTTTGAGAACAGTTGGTACATACCTAATCTATTTGGAAACTGAGACAGAATTTTATCATTATTTTAAAATCTAGTTTCCTTGAAGCTTAAGAGAAAGGTTTTATTTTCCAAAAGAATTTAACATTTATTTAAAAGAAAAAGACTTGTGTATTGCCATTCCCCAAGTAAAATCTGTCTTAATATCTGAGACAAAATAAGAAAGTGATGAGCTGGGCTGAAGGTGATTTTGCATAATTTAGTAATCACATTCAAACACTCATACTTAATGGCTTGTTAGCAATTTCAGGAAATCAGATATCTAACAGACAAAAGTTTACTCCTTATACAATCCTGTACTTAGTTGCCATTCCAAATCTGAAGATACTTGTGGGGACTTGAAGGATTTCTATGGGAAAAATTTTTAAAAATCTAGAATTTAAAGATACTTTATTCAGCAGCATTTGTGCTACGTTGACTTCTAGACTTGTATCAAACAGTACAACTTACAACAGTGAGCTTAATGTGCTGGTGGGTAAAGGTTAGCAGTACAGCCTTTAATAATTATTTCATGAATTTTACATCATTTGCCAATAGAATATATAATGTTTAACATTGAATATGAAACACTGAAATTATGGACTTGCTATAATTTCAATCCTAGCAGGGATTGATAATAATTAAATAGTTGTACCATTTGAAGGTGTTAGAAATTTGGGTAAATTATCATGCTCTCTGGCCTATGGGGCACCTGTGTGAGTGTGTATCAGTGTGTGTTACAAACCCAGAATGGTCATAGATTTGCCTGCCGCATTCTTAGCATTTGGTGAGATTGCTGAACAGGAGCATGGAGAATACAGAGACACACTGACAGATGAGTAAGAGCACAGATAAAAGGGGACAGAGGCTGCACAGCCATCATCTTCTTCATCTCAGCTGGGTTCCCCTCCAAAGTAACTCACCTGGTGTCAGACAAATGATGCACGGTGTGTTTTACAGATGGGGCCTCAGTCAAGATTCACACAGGCTTTCACATTTATCTGTCACACAGATGTTTCGTCTTGTGTTTTCTAGCCAGCAAGGCAAGAGCTCAGCTTTGCTGGGGGATCACCTCCAGATGTTGCACCAAAGAGAGACCCTGCCACCCCACTGAGAGTAAGCAGACAGCTCCTCCCTGCATCTGGGGCCACTCAGCACCAGTACAAATTAGAAAAGGGTTAGCCCGTACCATCTTTGTAATGGTCACATTTGTACTTCAAAAACAAATAGAACACATCATCTGAATACTGAGTTTCCTAGTAAATAGTCAGAAACTTACAAATAACACCAAATACCATTTTATTTTAAAATTCGAAATAAGTCAAACCTGGCAGGCAGGTTTTCTGTGACATTTGTTTGTAGAGTTTCTTTGCTGATGTTAATTGCTAATTTTTCCACTCTGGCAAATTTCACTGTTTAAACAAAAACAGCTTTAGTCAAATACCTAAAATAAAATAACAAGTGTAGGTTAACTCTCTCTATGCATTTATATTTTGCAAAACTGGCTCCAGGAGATCCCATTTATCTCATTTTATTTTTTGAAACTTCACAGAGAGCACATTTTATTCCAGA
Source organism: Smutsia gigantea (assembly GCA_032199065.1). Classification (NCBI taxonomy): domain Eukaryota; kingdom Metazoa; phylum Chordata; class Mammalia; order Pholidota; family Manidae; genus Smutsia; species Smutsia gigantea. The sequence goes on from JAVSCE010008399.1 coordinate 115,462, forward strand.
GATGGTGAAAAGGTTCAAGCAGACATTGGTATTTACTTCATTACCTAGGGAGAAAAGTGTCAAAGCATTGTTACTAAGCATTAATCAAGTTATCATATTCTTTAAAAGATGAATGAGAAGGAAACTAGGATGAATTCTAGATTTTTAACTTGTGCAATTGGGTCATGCTGTTTACTCAGGTGAGCGATACATTTGAGCGGGATGAGAAGAAAAGTTGTCTTTGAACTATTTGAGGTTTATGATACCTATTAGATAATCTAGGTCTAAGCAAAGATGGTAAAGAAGTAGTCAGATATGCAAATTTAGAGTTCAGGGCGGCATTGGAATTGTTAATACTAATTCAGTTGTCAGAATATAGCTGTTTCAGAGGAGAATGCAGAGTAGAGGTGTATAAAAAGTTCCAGTTTTCAGTAATATTGTAGTATCTTGATACAGTGACAAGGAGTAACTACACTTAGCATGGTAAGCATTTAGTAATGTATATATTGCCCAATCACTATGTTGTACATCTGAAACCAATATGATATTGTGTATCAGCTATATTCCAATAAAAAAGAAAAAAATTAGGATAGGAATGAAAGATTAAATAATAAAGTGGGTTTCTTGAAGACAAAAAAAAAGTTTTAGGTTTTTACTCATTTTTTAGAGATGACTCAGCTTCTCTTATGTATGAAATTCCTTCTTTATAAAATAAGAGTTTGAACAATGTTATTAGAAATTTTCCAGCTCCAACATTTTATACATATGTGATCTCCACTCATAAGTTCCTGCTTTATTTGAAGAAACATTTCTCTTGCACCTTTAAGGAATTCTGCCCTTGGAAGATCATTTTGCCATTTGGCCTTCTTGCCCAGTTATCACAGCATTATTCATTCTGGCATTTTTTCCTCTCACATTTCCTTTTTGTACATGAGAAGTGTAGAGGAAGCCAAAAGAACTGACTGATCCAATGGCATTGTTTCTTTATTGCACACTGAAAATTATTACACAGTTTCACATACACTATCTATATCAGTGATATAAGTACGAAACGTGATTCATCGGCTAAATGATGAGATTTCTGGGTACTTTAGTGACCTCAGAAATACATTAACAGGTCAGATTTCAGAATATTTTCCATTAAAATGTACATATGACATATTCTGTGAGTACTTGACATTTATTTGCTATCTATAGGTTATTACAGGTCCAGTAAATTAACACATAGTTTGTCTGATCTTTGGATGCACCAACATGAGTAATATCAGTCTCTTAACCTTCAAAGAGGCTATGATTTTATCTTGGTACCCTTACTAAATAATGCATTACCCTCACCAATTCCTATTAATATCGTATTTAAATTGCCACTGGATTTGTCATTTATGGTCATTACTGACTTTAACAAGAAAAGTTTCACTCCAATAGTGTGAATGGAAGCCAAGTTGTCATGAATTCTACAGAGAATGGTGAAAGAGAAATGAAGACTATGAAGAGAGATAACTCAAGGAGCTTTACTGTGAAGGGAAGTACATAGTGGTGTTTGGTGAGGAAGCTCAAGGGAGGTGTTGCTCAAGATGGATGATGATATTGGAAGTGTACAAATGGGAATACTCCCGCAGAGAAGGGAAATGTGTGCTAGAGGACAGAGTGGGTGATTGCAGGAGTGGATGGGATTCAGGGTGCAAGCTGAGGGATTGCTGAGACAGGAGTGCAGACATTGCTCTCAAAGGAATAGGAGGAGTAGCACGGCTTGGCCAGAGTGATGGGAGCAGGATGTGGGGTTTCTCTTCTGTGGCATCTATTTTCTCAGTGAAATAAGAAGTGAAGGTATCAGCAGAGAGTGAGGAAAAGGTCTGCATATTAGAGGTTTGAAGAGAGAGTGAGTAGTTTGAAATAGTCATGGACAGGGTGGGAGCCAATTAACTAGAAAAATGGAGTGGGATTGTCAAGTGGCACTGAGGGCCAGTGATCATGAATTTGAAGACAAACACTCAGCATGATTGTAACTTGTTTGTTTCCTAGCTGATTCAGCTGCAGAGATTTAGTATTAACCAAGGTCAGAAGTCTTCCTTGTCCAGTAAAACCCATGATGTAAAGGGCAGGGGAGTTGAAGATAATGTAAAGGAGTGATTTTTTTTCATGGAGCCTGGTCCAGCAAGGAGAGAAGTGAGGGGAAGAGAGGGGTGGGAGGCAGTGGAAGTGTCATAGCTTAATAGCTTAGAGGAAACTTCAGTCAAGGGTCAGAAGTAATGATGTCTGAAGTCGAGATTTAGGAGAGTGCCCTGTTACCAATAAAGCCCAGGGCTAGGGTGTGATCACAGCGTGGAAGCTGACTTAGAGCCAAGGGCAGGACCACTGGAAGTTAGGAGGTCAAAGCACTGAGAGGCCAGGCTGGCACTGGGACTGGGAAAGAGAGGATTGACAACAGGAAAGTCCTCATACTCAGCAGGTGGTGGTTGTAGCTTCCTCTTGCCAATAATTCTACCAATAGTGAAATCGCAGGGCTTTGTGGGTATGTGCAGGGCCACTTCAGGTTATGTGGACTGGAGGAAAGTCCATAAGCCTGAAGAGGTTGAGTACTTACGTATTTTCACTCTAAAGCATGTGGTTGGTTTTAAAACCTAGGTAGGTGTGAGTGGGAGGTAAAATTGTATTTTACATAGAAAAATCTGTAGGCATGATTTTAGTGGTGGTATTCTAAGGGTGCTGCTCATTATAATAATTGGCATGTTGCTTACATGGGCATCGACTCAGCAGAAAACACTAACCATTGTTGAAAACACAGTTGAAGATCTGGAGATGATCAGTCAATAGGGTCATGGTCAAGTGAAACAAAAGGCCTATGTGAGGTGAAATCATCTTGAGTATTTTCCCCGCTTATTGAGCTTCTCTGTACAGTATTTTGCTATTGTATAAGTTAGGTGTGTTGTGTTATTTTGTTGTAAATCATGGAGCAGTTAACTCATACACTTTGGAAGATTATCTAATTTACAAAATGAAAGGTCTAAGTAATAATTTTCAAGTTAAAAAAACTCCTGTTGTCTTAGTGCTGTTAAAAATTTTTTTTATCCTAATTCTTTTTAAAGTTCAGGATTTCAAAATCAAAATTCACATGTTTTTTAAGTGTATAGAAGAGGATGTTTTATCATTTTGCCCACTTAGATATAGGATAATTAGATAGACAAGAAGAACTATTAGTGTGTATGCTCTGTCTTTTATAGTGGTTGACATCTGTTGAAAACAAGATTGTGCAAGTTTTTCATTACTTTTCCATTATTTCCATTACATTTCCTCTTTTGAGAAAAATACGCCCAGGTTTATTTAAGGATTCACCTGACTCAGTATAACCCGTCTTTGTGAAAGTTTCATGGATTCCACAGAAAGAGTTTATTTACTTTTTCCCAACATTTTCAAGTATGTTGAAGTGTAATCCATTAAAAAAAAAAGACACTTAAAGACCTCATTCCCTGCCCACAGCACCAATACAATATGGAAATGATGGGGCTGCTTCGGATTTAGTATTACTGAGGAAGTTGTCCCATACAAACTCATTCTGAAATTGATGTTCAGAGATTAGAAATCAGAGTGTACTGAACTAGAGCCATTAGAAATCCAAGTGTATTTTGCTTCTTTGTTACCACCAAGAACTATTGAATTCTGAACCTTTGAACACTCTCTTCTAGCTGCTTTCGAAATCTATTGAACAACTGAAGCAACCAGGCAGTCACCTGGAGGAAGCTGAGGAAGAACTTCAGGGGGACCAGGCGATGCAGGAAGACAGAGCGCCCTCTAGTGGCAACAGCACTAGGAGCGACAGCAGTGCTTGTGTGGATGACACACTGGGACAAGTTGGGGCCGTGAAGGTCAAGGAGGAACCAGTGGACAGTGATGAAGATGCTCAGATCCAAGAAATGGAATCTGGGGAGCAGGCTGCTTTTATGCAACAGGTAATAGGCAAAGATTTAGCTCCAGGATTTGTAATCAAAGTCATTATCTGACTATGAAATGCATTGCAGGTTTTGGTAAATGAATATTATTTCCTATCCATTTCTATCTCTAAATGATTGGGGTTTCATGTTTAAGGATTCTAACTAATGCAGATATATCTATACATAGATCTCTCTGTATACTGATCTATATATAGATATATAGATATTAAGGTTTCACTGCAACTCCACTGGTAAGGGAATACCTGTTACACTAAAATTATACTACCTAAGTATCTAAGTAATTAATGGGCTTTAAGTTCATCTCAAAGCCTGCCACAAGAATCACATCTAAGGAAAATGACTCACTATTGTTTTTAGCTTGTCTGTTGAGATCAGTGACTGCTGGATATAGTTTCCCAGTCTGATCAATGAAACATTCTATTAGTTCTTGATTCTTTTTTTTTTTGATAAATAGAGTTCAATTTTCACTTTATTGTACATAATGTATCATACTACAGTCTTGAACACTGTTAAAGGTAGTCTGCCCCTTCCTTCCTCTCTCTTTTTTGTTAAGTAGAATGTTCTGGTTATCATGCCAATAGTCCTAGGTTATTGTATAAATTGCAATTGAAAATATTAGGGATAGAGGTGGTTTTAAATATATAGGTGCCAAGTACAGCACAATTTTAAATATTACATTATGTTTCACCTAGCACTGCTCATTTTATTTTACTTTGTGTTATTTGATGACATTGTCTATTGAAAAAGATCAAATAGAGCAAATGGCAATGTTGGCAAGAAGTGATGTGCAGCATTATGGTCCCATCAGATGCTATATTATAGCTACAGTTGTAGAAAACACAGGAATGGTATGATTGCTATCTGACATGAAATCAAAATCATGTTTCAAAAGAAAAGGTGTATCCTGTTTTATAACCTTTATCGCTTGAATCTCTTAAGTATAATTCCATAATGATATGGCATGTACCATAGCATTTTGGCAAATGCAAATTAGGAAAGTTAGGCTTAACAAAAGAATCTACTTGTACATAATACACGTTCAGAAGGACCATGTCCTTTGATGCTATGAAATACAAACAACTTGGAAGGCAACAGAAGACTGTTTATTTAAGTCAGCTCTTTGTCAGGTTCCTGCTGTTCTACAGAAAACTGATTCTAGGAGGCTGAACAGGAAATGCCTTGTGGAAACAGGAAGTCCAAATGATTCATGCACTGAGGAATGTAGGGGAAAAAAAACGGAGGATAGTGTTTTACTCTTTCTGTTTTTAAAGAGCACTCTATGAATTGATTTATTGTCTAAGAAAATAACACCACAAGTAGGGAAATTGTTAAGGAAGCTTTTCACTGGAACATTTCCTTCATACTCCCTTTTGATATGTTTACCTTGTTTTATAGGTTTACTTTTGTTAAGCTAGTTAAAGATTCATTGTATTAAGACTCCTTTAATATGGATAATCCAAATTGACCTAGAATCTTTGTGAGGTTTTTTTCTATTAAAATATTTATATTTCTAAATCCGAGGTATTTTAAGGTATAGTATCCTGTTTCAAAGGAGATATAGCAGTTTTGCCAAATGTAGACATTGTACAACTGTATGTTATTGGCACGTGTTGTTTACATTTTGCTGTGACATTTAAAAATATTTCTTAAAGAAGGTCACTGCTAAAGATACATTATCCTTTTTTAAAAAGTCTCCATTCAAATTAAATTAACATAACTAGAAAGTTTAAAACGTTTCCGTATCATGAAAGTCCTGATAATTTGACAAACAGCTATAATAGGCAACACTTTCTATTACCAACATATTTTGGTTAGTATATTCCTTCAACTTAAAAAATGACTTTTTGTCAGTTGTTTTGTATTAAAAATATGGCATTCCTAAGATAAAATTGTCTATTTTCCCATCTCATAAACATTCATTTTCTTCAAAATCTTTTTTCAAACTCATAAAAAAGGGATAGTGCATCTTTTAAAATACATTTTATTTGGGGAGGAACATGTGGCCGAGCAGACTTTTGTATAATATTACTTCAAAGATATGTCATCACAAACAAAAAAACTATTTTTTATAATGTCATTTGAGAGAGCTCATCAGTACGGTTGGTGGACGTTAATTGTTGGAATTTGATAGTCTTTGAATTTAATCAAGAAACTACTTGGAACCAGTGAAAAGGAAAGCTGGATTTAAGTAATCTTAGAACTAATTGATAAATGTCTTTTAAAATCTACTGTATTTATTATAATTTACACCCTTGACGGTGATCTCTTGTTTTGTGTTGTAAATATATTGTTTGTATGTTCCTTTTTTGCCTTCTGTTATAAGTCTCTTCCTTTCTCAAATAAAGTTTTTTTTAAAAGATCCCCTTTCATACATTTGGCTTTGTGTAAACTTGATATATTTAATCGAATTTGAAGTTTATGCACTAGGTCTCATATACCAAAATATATTGCCATTTTTTTGTGGAAATAAAAAAATAAAGATATCTTGAACACTTACTTTTAAGGCCATTAAAAATAATAAATCCAACAATAATGATTCTAAACTATTTACATGAGTCATTATCAAATTGCAAACACATGTAAAATTTGTTGCCTTTTCATTTTCCCAGCGTAGCCTTTTCCATGATATATTATCATCTTTGATGTCAACTTCTAAATATAAAATTCTATATAAATAGATGGCAGTCAGTTTCTAACTTTACTCAACTTAAAAAATTATTTTTAAAAAGATTACCATAGTCCCTTCAATATAATAAGCACTCAATAAATATTAAAATGAATAATTTTCCTTGTATCATGATAGTTAATATCCATTACAGTGACATCCTGACATACAAGTATGAAATGACAGTACATAAATTTAGAGAGAAAAGAGTAATTAAATGACTTCCCCTTATATGGCAACAGTTGTTATAATACTAGTGTGAAAAACAGGGAGCCTGGCTCAGGTAAAGGGAACTGGACCATATACATCTCATGGGCCAGGCCAGACTCTACCCCTCTTCTGGTCAGTTGCCACCAAAACTTAATACATACTTCATGATGTGTGACTGTAGATTTAGTTGGGTAGGTTAAAGACAATTGTTCTATGTTCTTTGATTCCCTAATCTAAACCTTAGTAATGTCAAATTAAAGTTACTCTAAATCATAACAATATCACATTAAGTGGTTAAGAATTCTGGAGCTAATATCATTGACTATTGCAAAGTGGACTGTCATTCCATAATGCCATAAATTTGATTAATTGTTCAGAATTGTGGAAATACCATTAATGCCAGTCCTAATTTCCTGCAAATTGCCTTTCGACTATAAAATTACACAAGATTAACTTGGTACTAGAGAGATCTTCAGAACTGAGAGTCAGAAGAATCTATTAGATAGTGGTTTTATACTATAAATCTGAGTTCCAAAGGATAAATTAAAGTAGCTGTTTCCATAAAAAACATGAATTTCCTATTAGAATTTTTTTTTTTCCAGAAAATCAGTTTTTTTTCCAGGATTTTCAGTAAATACCCAGTGGATTTCCTTGTCTGGCAGTAAAAAGCCACCTTCTCATTGGTGAAGGTGGGGGCTGAAATGGAGACAGCTACCTTTATAGATCATAGATTTTTCAAAGAAAGAGTGTCTTTAAGAAAATTTTGTTGTTCCATACTTTTTTTTCCCTAAAGGATTAGGCATTCAGACACTAAACACTTTTTTTGTGGTGGTTTTTTTTTTTTGGAACCTAATACTAAACATACAGGTAGACAACAGTATTTTCTTAGTTTGGCATTTCTTTGTGATTTTCTTTCAGTAACAGACGCATGCAGTTGTGGGTGTGCCATTGTGAATTAACAATGATAACTAATCTAGGTCTACAAATTATAACCAATTATAATCAGGAACCTGGAGATGCAACAGAAGGAGTTTGAGAGGTAGATTACCATTCCTTTTATTATTGATAATTCCTCCATCTGGGTATTAAAGGGAACTTATGGGAGGGCAATCAAAGAATTTAGGCAAATATAACAAGGTAATAGGAATATGACTTTTCAGATCTTTTCTGTTTAGATTTTAAAAGGTTTTTATTCTTACTTTATAATAACTTCTGTAAGGCTTGTAAACTCTAAGATTTACACCAGACAACTTTGGGGGACCATCTTGATTTACAAGAAGATTTTTAACTATTGCAAATATACAATGTATCTGGTATTGTTGTGTAAGCACTTTACACTCTATTAACTCATCTGCTCTTCGCAACAACCGGATGGGAAGGTATTATTGTCCCGCTGTAGACAGAGGGCACTTGGGCACAGAGAAGTTAAATAAGCTCAAGGTCACCCAGTTAGAGACAGTCTAGCTCTAATTTCAACCCAGGGACTCTGGCACCAGAATCCTCATTTTTAGCCTCTACCACTGCACTATATTTGTGGAACAATTCTTTTTATAAGTGTAAGTTTATTAAATCATTAGTAATTTTTATTTTTTCTCTCCTCTCCCTCTCCCTCCCTCTTTTTTCTCTCCCCCCTCCCCCCACTTGCCCACCATCAGCATTTCCAAACTGTTTTGAATCAATTTTCTCTTTTAATCATGGCTATAAATTAGGAAATCATGACTCTTTTTCTGATTCACCAATGAGAGATGTGATTCTTGTACACGTTACATTCAACCATTCTGAATCATAAATATTTGTTTTTCTTTTTCTTATCAGAGCCAGTCCTGGGATGGGGTGGAACAGAGTGTTAAACACTGCACTTGTTTTTAACTTTTGGGGGTAAGGAGGAGAAAATATTTCAACCAGCTCACAACTTTCCTCTGCCACTTCTTACCTGCATTCCCCAACCAAGGCTAAGAGACTCCAGTTTCTAAGCTATCAGGATGCTGCCTTTTAAAAACATTTTTGACCTGTCTTCAAGGATGCACTTAATAGTCATTTTGAACTAAAATAGTCTGTATAAAATGTTGTGAAAAGAAAAAATAGGTGATTTTTCTCGAGTGCTAGACTCCTGGGTGGTTTTCCAATTGAAAGGTGAATAGAAATCGTGTTGAGGAAAGATGTTGAAAATTGAGATTCTGACCACATCTCCCTAGAGGTTCTGATTCTGTTGTCCTGACAGGGAGCCCGGCATCTACATGTTTCAAGTCCTTTGTGGGGAGAGTCTGACTCAGAAATAGTTTTCTGGAGATGGCCTGGGGCTCTAAACCATTTCCTGAAATAGGGCTTGATTTTTAACAACTTTTACCTATGATCCCTGGGCTCTCAATTCATAGTTTTCAAGATACACCATCTCATATCTCTTGTGCATTGTTCTGTTTCATCTGCATTTTAACTCAGCTAAAGTTTATTCTACTGCTTCTTTGATAATGTCGTCCTTTTTGCTTATTTCTTCTAATTTAAATAATTTCTTAGCCTATTTATACAGTATTAATCAACCAAAACTTGGCAAATTATTTTTCTTCACAAGTTCTGAGCTATTTGTTGTATTTTGTTTTCTGTTTTTGTTTTTGTTTCATTGAAATAAAATTCATGTAACATAAAATTCACTGTTTTAACCATTTTAAAGTGTTTGATTCAGTGAGTTTTGGTATATTCATGATGTTGTTAAGCCGTCATTACTATCTAATTCCAGAACATTTTCATCAATGCAAATCCTTTACCAATTAAGCAGCCACTCCCATCCCCTCCTCCCTCCAACCCTTGGTAACCACTAATCTACTTTATGTCTCTGTGGATTTGCCTATTGTGGACTTTTCATAAAAATGAAATCATATTTTATGTGGCCTTTTGTGTGTTTGGCTTCTTTCACTTTGCATAACATTTTCAAGATTCACCCACATGTACTTCATTCTTTCTCATGACTGACTAATATTCCACTGTATGAATGTACCACAGATTATTCATTCATCAGTTGATGGACACTTGGTTTTTGCTTTTGGCTATTATGAGTAATGCTGCTATGAACATTCCTGTATGAGTTTTTATGTTAACATGTTTTTTTCAGTTTTGTGAGTATATATCTGGGAGTGAAATTTCTGGGTCATAGGATAACTTTAGCTTTTGAGGAACCACCAAACTGTTTTCCACAGAGGCTAACCTATTTCACATTCCTGCTAGCGGTATTTAAGGGGTTCCAACTTCTTTACATCCTCCCTAACACTCATTATTTTCTGTTTAGTTTAGTTTTGTTTTGTTTTCATTGTAGCCATCCTGGTGGATGTGAAATACTAACTTGTTGTTTTGATTTCTATTTCACTAGTTACTAATGATATTGAGCATTTTTCATTTATTTACTGAAATTCTGTAAGTCTTCTTCAGAAAAAAGTCTGTGCTAGTCCTTTGCCAATGTCTTAATTGGCTTGTTTGTCCTTTTGTTAATGAGTTGTAAGAGTTTTAAAATGTATTTTTGGACACTGGATATCTGAAATAGAGTTGCAAGTTATCAGATATATATGAGATATATATTTTCTCCCAATAAAAGAGTTGTCTTTTCGTTTTCTTGGTAGTGTCCTTTGATGAACACAAACATTTTTAATTTTGTTTAACTCTAATGTATCTATTCTTTTATTTTTTTGCTTATGCTTTTGATGTCATATTTAAACCATTGCCTAATCCAGTATCACAAAGATTTACACCTATACCTCCTTCTAAGAGTTTTTTATTTTAGCAATTACTTTTAGGTCTGTGATCCATTGTGAGTTATAGATAGTTTTTTAATAATATTCTTCCTTGCATTTGAGTTATTTTTAAGAGATAGGAACTTAATGATTGTTGGACTCCATTTTCTCATGCATTATCTCTGTTTTCCTTATTTCTAGTTGATTTTGGTCTTGCTTTTCTGCTATTTTATGGTCTCTTGTTGCCTCTTACTTTTTGATGCTGCTTTTTTTCTTCCCAGTAATCACATAAATGCTACAACCTTGATGCTTATTATATATAATATGCACTGAGAAAACATTGTTTATTTTTCCTTTAAAAAATGCCTTTTGTCTCATGATCTTTAAAAACTAAATCAGTTTTCTTCATTTATTGGCTCTAAAAGTCTACCCTAGTTACTCATTTTTATTTATGTCGACTTTGCACTTAAATTTTATGTTGAACTAATGTTCACATTTTTGCTTTGATCTTTGTGTCTCAGTGGACAGAATTTCTGAGAAGACCCCGCTATTTATACTGTCCAACTGGTAGCCATATGTACCAATTAAGAATTTAAAATGTGACTGGTACAAATTGAGATATGCTGTAAATGTAAAATACATACCAGATTTCGAGGACATAGTATAAAAATATATTAATATCTAAATAATAGACATAATAATGACATAAAATATATTAAAATTTAGTATATTGGGTTTTATAATATTGTTAAAATTATACTTACCTGTCTTACTTTTTTAACGTAGCTTCTAGAAAATTTAAGATTATATCTGTGGCTTGCATTTTCAGCTCACATTTTCTTTTGCATACTGCTGCTTTAGATCATCTTCCTCTCGTTTTATATTATGCTAATAGATCTTGCTACATCATTTTGAAAATAGGTGGCCTGTAAAACCTGAATAAATGAATATTTGCTCTTGCCAGTATCTTTCTGTGAGTGTTAGAAGAGATCTGTGACATCTTAAATGGTTTCAAGGTCTCTTCTTTACCTTAAAGACAATTCACAGGTTTATTAATACTATAAGGACAATTCACTTATTGCACCCCTGGTCTTCTCAAAGTTGTTAAACTCATCATCTGTAATGTGTTGTTTTTTCCTGCTTTACCCTTTCTGTCAATGGAACCACCGTTCAGACACTGGATTGACTTCCATGAAATCATCTTTGGTTATCTCTGTCCTTAATCTTCTGTAAGCAGTTGGTACTCCTATTCCTGATTTCAAGCCATCATATCTTTTTACTTTCTATTTGGCTCTGCTTTTCCTTGTCATTACCTTTAATAAATACTAAAAGGAAGTCCTTCTTTTATCATGGAAACAACCTCCTTCCGCATCACTTACTGACTCGATTAACCTGCTGTACAATACTATTTTCCCATTCTCTATGGAATGATCTACAATATCTTCCTAATTGTTGCCTCTAAATGGGATCATGGAGTTTCAGCCCTCATAACCCTTTAGACTGACCGAGCACTCATCTCTCCCAATCTAACTTAATCACTTACCATGCACAGCAGATTTCCAGCTTGGGGCGCTATCTCATGAGTTTCATCAAGCTCGTTTCCCTCTATAGAAAGCTTTTAACTTTCTGTTCCAAACACTCCTCTGCTTTTCTCCTTTATGCTGTCTCTGATTTCCCCAACCTACCTGAACTCTTTAATCAACTTGGAATCGGTTCCATACCATTTACCATGTAACTTTTCTTTAATCATTACCTGTGTGTCATTATGTCTTTTACCTTTTGAAGCCAGGAAAATATATTATACAGTGCCCCTAGCACCACACAGGGCCTGTGAAGTGCTCGATTAAACTTTATTGGAATGATCTTTGTTTTCTATTTCTCTTATTCAGATTACTTAATGGCAAAGGATGTTCTCTCCCAGACCAGGATTACAGACTCTCTTTTGTATTCTGTGTGAAATGTAGAATCATTTTTTACTTGTTAGACTATTTCTTGTGCTGATCGTGCTCATTAGCAATATTTTAGTTAAGCTGGCTCTAGTAATAATAGTGACTATTTAATTTTCACTTTCAGCCAGGGGTAAATGATGGAAATTATATTCTTGGTGAATTTATAATTTGATATTACAAAAACTTAATTAATTTTTCATAATTTATGTTTATATGAATCACTGGTATTACTTCTATTTAATATATGATGCATTTTTAGATAAAAATACAGTTTATCAAGTGATTTACATGGTCTTTTTAGAGTGTCAATTTTTCAATATCCACATATTCCACAGATAACTTTTGAAAGTTGGAGCTTGGAAGGAACACAAAATGATTCATATTAATCATTAAGAGTAAATCAACCTCATCTTTATGCATACTTAACTAAAGAAAGCTATTACTGACCATGGAAATTGACGTGTGGCATTTCTTGTTTTTGAGATCCATGTGTGGAAGAGCCTTATAGATGCAACTAGTGTTTACAATGCTGATTCTTTGGTTAGACTGCAGGAGTAACAACTTCATTATCCACTAACAACTCCACTTGAAGTAAAAAACTGAATTGTGCCAAGCTTCTGTTTACTAGTTTGTTAAATGTGCTTAACAGTTGTAACATTTTCATTGGAGTATTGTGAGGTTGAAACAGGTTAGTCTCTATAAACAACATGTTATTTAGCTAGCAAAATTTGTACAGAGTGCAAATAGCAATTGCTATTAATAACATTACAAGAATTTCTTGGAACTTTAGTAACTTTGTTCTCCTCGGAAGGAATCTATCTCACATTCCATTTAACTTTTTAATCATGAACAGTTTTCTCTTCAATAAGTAAAGAAACCTAGAACAGTGTTTCCCTACCTTTTTTCAAGTCTGAGCACACATAGAAATAACAATATATTGTCATGTATGCAGCCCACGTCATGGTAGGAGGCAGTCTAGAACTGATTCAGCTGCAACCCCCATGTCTCCTGCATGAAACACGCATAATGTTCTTTGGAAAACCCTGTAAGTATATTACTCTGCCTCTTCTCCACTCCCTTTCTATCTCCTTTTAACTACTGTAAAAAGAAGCCCAGATTTCTTAGAAATCTGATTTCAACTACTCAAATTTAAACCACCTCTGGGTATGAGCGATCAACATGATCTTCATTCCAAAGAATGTATTAAAATATATTGATCAGGGAGATGGTCTTCTGATAAGCTCTGACTATGGCCAGCTCTCTTCTAACATTAACTCCCACCCCCTTATCAGTACCAAAGCCATCAATCAGGAAGCAAAATTCAGAAAACTGTCCTTACCTACTAGCCTGCAAGAGATTCTCCTGTCTTATTTGCATTAGGCTCTGCCTTTCTTTGGAGTCAGCAGGAAATAAAAATACTACTTTTCTGTGCCTTTCCTTTTCTTTAATTTCTTTTTTTTATTTTGCTATTATTAATATACAATTACATGAGCAACATTATGGTTACTAGGCTCCCTCTATTATCAAGTCCCCATCACATACCCCATTGTAGTCACTGCCCATCGGCATAGTAAGATGCTATAGAATCACTACTTGTCTTCTCTGTGTTATGCTGACTTCCCCGAATCCCCCCACCTCACTGCCACCTCCGCTAAATTAGGTGTACTAATTGTAATAGCCCTTTTCCCCCCTTATCCCACCCTTCCCGCCCATCCTCCCCAGTCCCTTTCCCTTTGGTAACTATTAGTCCATTCTTGGGTTCTGTGAGTCTGCTGCTGTTTTGTTCCTTCAGTTTTTTTCTTTATTCTTATACTCCACATATGAGTGAAATCATTTGATACTTGTCTTTTTCGGCTTGGCTTATTTCACTGAGCATAATACCCTCTAGCTCCATCCATGTTGCAAATGGTAGGATTTGTTTTCTTCTTATGGCTGAATAATATTCCATTGTGTATATGTACCACATCTTCTTTATCCATTCATCTACTGATGGACACTTAGGTTGCTTCCATTTCTTGGCTATTGTAAATAGTGCTGCGATAAACATAGGGGTGCATCTGTCTTTTTCAAACTGGGCTGCTGCATTCTTAGGGTAAATTCCTAGGAGTGGAATTCCTGGGTCAAATGGTATTTCTATTTTGAGTTTTTTGAGGAACCTCCATACTGCTTTCCACAATGGTTGAACTAGTTTACATTCCCACCAGCAGTGTAGGAGGGTTCCCTTTTCTCCACATCCTCGCCAACATTTATTGTTGTTTGTCTTTTGGATGGCGGCCATCCTAAGTGGTGTGAGGTGATATTTCATTGTGGTTTTAATTTGCATTTCTCTGATGACTAGTGATGTGGAGCATTTTTCATGTGTCTGTTGGCCATCTGAATTTCTTCTTTGGAGAAGTGTCTGTTCAGATCCTCTGCCCATTTTTTAATTAGCTTGGTTGCTTTTTGTTTGTTGAGGTGTGTGAGCTCCTTATATTTTGGATGTCAACCCCTTATCAGATATGTCATTTATGAATATATTCTCCCATACTGTAGGATGTCTTTTTGTTTTACTGATGGTATCCCTTGCTGTACAGAAGGCTTTTAGTTTGATATAGTCCCACTTGTTCATTTTTGCTTAATTTCCCTTGCCCAGGGAGATATGTTCATGAAGAAGTCACTCATGTTTATGTCCAAGACATTTTTGCCTATATTTTTTTCAAAGAGTTTTATGGTTTCATGACTTACATTCAGGCCTTTGATCCATTTTGAGTTTACTTTTGTGTATGGGGTTAGACAGTAATCCAGTTTCATTCTCTTACATGTAGCTGTTCAGTTTTGCCAACACAAGTTGTTGAAGAGGTTGTCATTTCCCTATTGTATATCCATGGCTCCTTTATTGTATATTAATTGACCATATATGTGTGGGTTTGTAACTGGGCTCTCTACTCTGTTCCATTGATCTATGGGTCTGTTCTTGTGCCAGTACCAAATTGTCTTGATTACTGTAGCTTTGTAGTAGAGCTTGAAGTCAGGGAGCATAATTCCCCCTGCTTTATTCTTCCTTCTCAGGATTGCTTTGGCTATTTGGGGTCTTTTGTGGTTTCATATGAACTTTAGAACTATTTGCTCTAGTTCATTGAAGAATGCTGCTATAGGTATTTTGATAGGGATTGCATTGAATCTGTAGATTGCTTTAGGCAGGATGGCCATTTTGACAATATTAATTATTCCTAGCCAAGAGTATGGGATGAATTTCCATTTGTTAGTATCCTCTTTAATTTCTCTTAGGAGTGTCTTGTAGTTTTCACGGTATAGGTCTTTCACTTCCTTGGTTAGGTTTATTCCTAGGTATTTTATTCGTTTGGATGCACTTGTGAATGGAATTGTTTTCCTGATTTCTCTTGCTGCTAGTTCATTGTTCGTGTACAGGAATGCAACAGATTTCTGTGTATTAATTTTGTATCCCACAACTTTGCTGAATTCAGATATTAGATCTAGTAGTTTTGGGGTGGATTCTTTAGGGTTTTTTAGGTACAATACAATGTCACCTGCAAACAGGGACAGTTTGAGTTCTTCCTTGCCAATCTGGATGGCTTTTATTTCTTTGTGTTGTCTGATTGCCGTGGCTAGGACCTCCAGAACTATGTTGAAAAAAAGTGGGGAGAGGGGGCATCCTTGTCTTGTTCCCAATCTTAAAGGAAAAGCTTTCAGTTCTCACTGTTAACTATAATGTTGGCTGTGGATTTGTCATATATTGCCTTTATTATGTTGAGGTACTTGCCCTCTATACCCATTTTGTTGAGAGTTTTTATCATGAAGAAATGTTGAATTTTGTCAAATGCTTTTTCAGCATCTATGGAGATGATCATGTGGTTTTTGTCCTTCTTTTTGTTGATGTGGTGCATGATGTTAATGGATTTTCAAATGTTGTACCATTCTTGCATCCCTGGGATGAATCCCACTTGATCATGATGAATGATCTTTTTGATGTATTTTTGAATTCGGTTTGCTAATATTTTGTTGAGTATTTTTGCATCTATGTTCATCAGGGATATTGGTCTGTAATTTTCTTTTTTTTTGGTATCTTTCCTGGTTTTGGTATTAGAGTGATGTTGGCCTCACAAAATGAGTTTGGGAGAATTCCCTCCTCTTCTACTTTTTGGAAAATTTTAATGAGTATGGGTATTAGGTCTTCACTAAATGTTTCATAAAATTCAGCAGTGAAACTATCTGTTTCAGGTGTTTTGTTCTTAGGTAGTTTTTTGATTACCAATTCAATTTTTTGGCTGTTAATTGGTTTGTTCAGATTTTCTGTTTCTTCCTGGGTCAGTCTTGGAAGGTTGTATTTTTCTAGAAAGTTGTCCATTTCTTCTAGGTTTTCCAGTTTGTTAGCATATAATATTTCATAGTATTCTCTCATAATTCTTTGTATTTCTGTGGTGTCCGTAGTGATGTTTCCTTTTTCATTTCTGATTCTGTTCATGTGTGTAGACTCTTTTTGTCTTGATAAGTCTGGCAAGGGGTTTATCTATTTTGTTTATTTTCTCAGAGTACCAGCTACTGCTTTCATTGATTCTATTGTTTTATTCTTCTCAATATTATTTATTACTGGTTTAATCTTTATTATGTCCCTCCTTCTACTGACTTTGGGCCTCATTTGTTCTTCCTTTTCTAGTTTCATTAATTATGAGTTTAGACTGTTCATTTGGGATTGTTCTTCTTTCCTGAGATAGGCCTGTATTGCAATATATTTCCTTCTTAATATGGCTTTCGCTGCATCCCACAGGTTTTGTGGTGTTGAATTATTGTTGTCATTTGTATCCATATATTGCTTGATTTCTGTTTTTATTTGGTCATTGATCCATTGGTTATTTAGGAGCAAGTTATTAAGCCTCAATGTGTTTGTGGGCTTTTTCGTTTTCTTTGTGTAATTTATTTTCTTGTTTCATGCTTTGTGATCTGAGAAGCTGGTTGGTACAATTTCAATCTTTTTTAATTTACCAAGGTTCTTTTTGTGACCTAATATATGATCAATTCTTGAAAATGTTCCATGTGCACTTGAGAAGAATGTGTATCCTGTTGCTTTTGGATGGAGTGGTCTGTAGATGTTTGTTAGGTCCATCTGTGCAAATATGTTGTTCCGTGCTTCTGTCTCTTTACTTATTTTCTGTCTGGTTGAACTGTCCTTTGGAAAGAGTGGTGTGTTGAAGTCTCCTAAAATGAATGTATTGCATTCTATTTCCCCTTTTAATTCTGTTAGTATTTGTTTCACATATGTAGGTTATCCTGTGTTGGGTGCATAGATATTTATAATAGTTATATCCTCTTGTTGGACTGACCCTATTTATTATGTAGTGTCCTTCTTTGTCTCTTGTGACTTTCTTTGTTTTGAAGTCTATTTTGTCTGATACAAGTACTGCAACTCCTGCTTTATTCTCACTATTAGTTGCATGAAATATCTTTTTCCATCCCTTTACTTTCAGTCTGTGTATGTTTTGGGGTTTGAAGTGAGTCTCTTGTAGGCAGCATATAGATGGGTCTTGTTTTTTTATCCATTCAGTGACTCTGTGTCTTTTGATTGGTGCATTCAGACCATTTACATTTAGGTTGATTATCTATAGGTACATACTTATTGCCATTGCCGGCTTTAGATTCATGGTTACCAAAGGCTCAAGGGCAATTCCCTTATTATCTAACAGTCTAATTTAACTTACTTCGTATACTATTACAAACACAACCTAAAGGTTCTTTTTGTTGTTGTTCTTCTTCCTTTTTCTTCCTCCTCCATTCTTTGTATGTTATGAATCATATTCTGTACTCTTTGTCTTCCCTTGGGTGACATCTTTTTAGCCTTAGGAATACTTCCATCTATAGGAGTCCCTCCAAAATGCACTGTAGAGGTGGTTTGTGGGAGGTAAATTCTATCAGCTTTTGCTTATCTGTAAATTGTTTAATCCCTCCTTCAAATTTAAATGATAACCAAGCCGGATAAAGTAGTCTTGGTTTGAGGCTCTTCTGTTTCATTGCATTAAATGCATCATGCCACTCCCTTCTGGCCTGTAAAGTTTCTGTTGAGAAGTCTGATGATAGCCTGATGGGTTTCCCTTTGTATGTGATGTTTTTTCTCTCTCTAGCTGCTTTTAAAAGTCTGTCTTTATCCTTGATTTTGCCATTTATTTATTATATGTCTTGATTTGTCTTCCTTGGGTCCCTTGTGTTGGGAGATCTGTGCACCTCCATACCTTGAAAGACTAACTCCTTCCCCAGATTGGAGAAGTTTTCAGCAATTATCTCCGCAGTGACACTTTCTATCCCTTTTTCTTTCTCTTCTTCTTCTGGTACCCCTATGATGCGAATATTTTTGCTTTTGGATTGGTCACACAGTTCTCTCAATATTCTTTCATTCTTAGAGATCCTTTTTTCTTTCTGTGCTTCAGCTTCTTTGTATTCCTCTTCTCTAATTTCTATTCCATTTACTGTCTCTTCTACTATATCTAATCTGGTTTTAAATCTCTCCATTGTATGTTTCATTTCAGATATGGAATTTCTTAATGATTGAATCTCCAACTTAAATTTGTTCCTGAGTTCTTGAATATTTTTCTGTACCTCCATAAGCAAGTTTATGATTTTTATTTGGAACTCTCTTTCAGGAAGATTGGTGAGTTCCATTTCATTTGGCCCTTTCCCTGGGGTTTGGGAGATTTTCGTCTGAATCATGTTCTTTTGACGTTTCATATTTCTGTGTGGTGCCCACTAGTGTGCAGAAACTCCAGTCTCTGGAGCTGCTCAGCCCATAGAGTGGGGTTGGTGGTTGTAGAGTAGCAGAGCTGGTGCCTGGGGGGAGGAAAGATCTATTTCCTGCTTCCCGTCTGCGGTTCCTGTCTCCAGTGTCAGAGCCAGTGGGCCAAGCACACACGTGTAAACTGCTGTGCTTTGCATCTCTATCTCTTATAGGCAGGACCCTCCCTCTGGCTGGCCTGACGCCTGTGCAGTGACCACAGGTTTGCGAGCCAGTGCCTACAGGCCAGTAGGAAGGCTGGGCCGACTGTGTGTCACAGTGGGGGGCCTGGGAGCTGAGTAGGCAGCCGGGGGGATGGAGCACCTGAAGCTCCCCAATGTTCCCAACCAGCTGGGCAGAGCGCACCAAGGCAACCTTGTCTAGCTCTCCCTTCTTCCATGCAGCAAGCTCCATGCAAACCCGCCCCTTCAGCAGCCCTCTGGCTGCTAGGAAGCCTCTCAGACTGCCTGCCTTTCCTCTGACACAGAGCGGCCGTGTGTGGATCCTGTCCTCCACAAATGGCCGAAATGTTAATTTGTCAAGCACTCCGCCTGTCCGAGCTCCCCAACATCCAGAGCACACACTATATGATTCTGCTCCCAAAGCAGATCTCCAGGCTAGGTGTTCAGCAGTCCCAGTCTTCCATCCTCTCCCTGCTCCATTTCTCTTCCTCCCGCAGGTGAGCTGGGGTGGGGGGAAGACTTGGGTCCCACCAGATTAAAGCTTTCCTATTTCACCCTGTTTCGTGAGGTCTGCTCTGTTTGTGAGGTCTGTTTGCAGTCTAGTTCAGCCTTCTTTCTTGTTGCTGTTTTAAGGTTAGTTGTATTAATTAACTATATTCTTGTACAATTTGTGGTTTGGGGAGGAGCTCTCCATCTCACCTCTCACTCCACCATCTTGCAAGTCCCTCTTTAATTTTTTTTAAGGTTTCATGATATACAATCTTATGAACATTTCACATGAGCAACACTCTGGTTATGACATTCACCCATATTATCAAGCCTGCCCACCCACACCATTGCAGTCACTGTCTGTCAGCGTAGTAAGATGCTTTAATGTCACTACTTGTCTTAACTATGCTATACTGCCTTCCCCATGACCTCCCCTACATTATATGTGCTAATCATAATGCTCCTTAATGTCCTTCTCCCTCCCTACCCACACCCCTTCCCTTTGGTAACCACTGGTCCCTTCTTGGAATCTGTGTGTCTGCTGCTGTTTTGTTCCTTCAGTTTTGCTTTGTTGTTATACTCCACAAATGAGTGAAATCATTTGGTACTTGTCTTTCTCCACCTGGCTTATTTCAGTAAGCATAATACCCCCTGCCCCATCCGTGTTGTAGCAAATGGTAAGATTTGTTTTCTTCTTATGGCTGAATAATATTCCATTGTGTATATGTACCACATCTTCTTTATGATTCACCTACTGATGGACACTTAGGTTACTTCCATATCTTGGCTATTGTGATAGTGCTATGATAAACATAGGGGTGCATATGTCTTTTGTTTCCCTTGCCTGTGGAGATGTGTTCAGGAAAAGGTTGCTCATGTATGTATTTAAGAGATTTTTGCCTATGTTTTCTTCTAAGCATTCTATGGTTTCATGACTTACATTCAGGTCTTTGATTCATTTCAAGTTTACTTTTGTTTACAGAGTTAGACAGTAATGCTGTTTCATTCTCTTACATGTAGCAGTCCAGTTTTGCCAACACCAGTTGTTGAAGAGGTTGTCATTTCCCTATTGTATATCAATGGCTCCTTTACTGTATATTAATTGACTATATATGTGTGGGTTTATAACTGGACTCTCTACTCTGTTCCACTGGTCTATGGGTCTGTTCTTGTGCCCGTACCAAATTGTCTTGATCACTGTAGCTTTGTAGTAGAGCTTGAAGTCAGGGAGCATAATTCCCCCTGCTTTATTCTTCCTTCTCAGGATTGCTTTGGCTATTTAGGGTCTTTTGTGGTTCCATATGAATTTTAGAACTATTTGCTCTAGTTCATTGAAGAATGCTGCTATAGGTATTTTGATAGGGATTGCATTGAATCTGTAGATTGCTTTAGGCAGGATGGCCATTTTGACAATATTAATTCTTCCTCTCCATGAGCATGGGATGTATTTCCACTTACTGGTGTCTTCTTTAATTTCTCTCATGAATATCTTATAGTTTTCAGGGTATAGGTCTTTCACCTCCTTGGTTAGGTTTATTCCTAGGTATTTTATTCTTTTTGATGCAATTGTAAATGGAGTTGTTTTCTTGATTTCTCTTTCTGCTTGTTCAATTTTAGTGTATAGGAGTGCAACATATTTCTGTATATTAATTTTGTATTCTGCAACTTTGCTGAATCTTGTTATTAGTTCTAATAGTTTTTTAATGGGGTCTTTAGGGTTTTCAATGTATAATATCATGTCATTTGCAAACAGTGACAGTTTTCACTTCTTCCTTACCAATCTGGAAGTCTTTTATTTCTTTGTGTTTCTGATTGCCACAGCTACGACCTCCAGTACTATGTTGAAAAAAAGTGGGGAGAGTGTGCATCCTTGTCTTCTTCCTGATCTTAGAGGAAAAGCTTTCAGCTTTTTGCTGTTAAGTATGATGTTGGTTGTGGGTTTGTTGTATATGGCCTTTACTATGTTGAGTTGCTTGCTCTCTATACCCATTTTTTTTTAGAGTTTTTATCATGAATGGATGTTGAATGTTGTCAAATGCTTTAGTGTCTATTGAGATAATCATGTGATTTTTGTCCTTCTTTTTGTTGATGTGGTGGATGATGGTGATAGATTTTTGAATATTGATTGTACCGTCCTTGCATCCCTGGGATAAATCCCACTTGATCATGATGGATGATCTTTTTCATGTATTTTTTAATTTGGTTTGCTAAATTTTTTTTGAGCATTTTTGCATCTACGTTCTTCAGGGATGTTGGTCTGTGATTTTCTTTGTGGTGTCTTTGCCTGGTTTTGGTATTAGAGTGATGCTGGCCTCATAGAATGAGGTTGGAAGTATTTCCTCCTCTTCTACTTTTTGGAAAACTTTAAGGAGGATGGGTATTAGATCTTCTGTAAATGTTTGATAAAATTCAGCAGTGAAGCCACTTGGTCTGTGTGTTTTGTTCTTAGGTAGTTTTTTGATTACCACTTCAATTTCCTTGCTGGTAATTCGTCTGTTCATATTTTCCATTTCTTCCTGTGTCAGTCTTGAAAGGTTGTATTTTCTAGAAGGCTCTCCATTTCTTCTAGGTTATCCAATTTGTTAGCATATAATTTTTCATAGTATTCTCTAATAATTCTTTGTATTTCTGTGGTGTCCATAGTGATTTTTTCCTTTCTCATTTCTGATTCTGTTTATGTGTGTAAACTCTTTATCTTGATAAATCTTGCTAGGGGTTTATCTATTTTGTTTATTTTCTTGAAGAAGCAGCTTCTGGTTTCATTGATTCTTTCTATTGTTTTATTCTTCTCCATTTTGTTTATTTATTCTCTGATCTTTATTATGTTCTTCCTTCTACTGACTTTGGGCCTCATTTGTCCTTCTTTTTCAGTTTCATTAATTGTGAGTTTAGATTGCTCATTTAGGATTGTTCTTCTTTCTTGGGGTAGGCCTATATTACAATGTACTTTCCTCTTAGAACTGCCTTCACTGCATCCCACAGGTTTTGGGGTGTTGAGTTATTGTTTTCATTTGTTTCTGTATATTGTTTGATTTCTTTTAATTTGGTCATTGATCCATTCATTATTTAGGAGCATGTTAAGCCTCCATGTGTTTGTGGGTCTTTTTGTTTTCTTTGCATAATTTATATCCAGTGTCATAGCTTTGTGGTCTGAGAAGCTGGTTGGCAGAATTTCATTCCTTCTGAATTTACTAAGGCTCTTTTTGTGGCCTAGTATGTGATCTACTCTGGAAAATATTCCATATTCACTTCCAAAAAATGTGTATCCTGCTGCTTTTCAGTGGAGTGTTCTGTAGATGTCTGTTATGTCCATCTGTTCTAATGTGTTGTTCAGTGCCTCTGTCTCCCTTCTTATTTTCTGTGAGTCTTTGCTCTTTAACAAATGCTTTGACAATCTTTTTGGGGGTGGGAGAATTTTTTCTTATTCTCTTCAATAGGATCAATGTTAAACTTGTTCCATCTGGGAACAAGAAATCCTGCAATGATTCCTTGATCCTAAGCAAATTGTTCCCTGATTTTGAGTAGTCATCAGTCTCTCTCTATTACATTCATTTAATATGATGAAGAATGAGCCTACTTTACACTATATTTTTAGCACCTTAGACATGTTTTGGTCATGATGGTGGTGCTATAGAATCCCTCCTTTATTTATACTTTACAAATTAAAGTAAATTTAACATTCAGTTTTCTGGTACATATTTCAAATGTTTTTCTGCGCTACTCTTGAATCATCTGAAAATTTGTGAAAATATCCAACTTTATTCCTTTATTTTTTATTTTCTTACCCCATGTAAATTTTAAGTATCTCTGTATATTTTATACCTTTATATGGGTACAGTGGTCAGTTGTATGTCAATATAATATTCTTCTAGATATGGAAGCAGATCAAAAAAATTTTCCCAGAAAGAGGTCCAGGAATTCAAAAAAGTGCAACTTCTAATGTTCTTGGCTTTTTTTTCCAATAATAATTTGAAATCAAATTAATTAAATAATTATACATTTTAAGTAGATTTGTATCTTGATTACTTTAACTCCCCAAATCTTACTGATTTCTTAATCTACATTTTAAAGTATAATTCACATATAAAAACCCACTCATCATATATGCACATTTTGATGAATTTTGGCAGACACCACAGTCTAGATCTAGAATGTTTATATCACTCCAGAGAGTTCCCTCCTGCTCCTTTTTAATCAAACCCCTACCCTACTCTCCTTTCAGCCCTAGGTTATCATTTGTTTTCTGTCACTATGCATTAGTTTTCATTTTTCTAGAATTTCGTATAAATAAATCATGCAAAAAGAGTCTGTGATACTTTTCTGTCTGGAAATTTTTTTTTTTGCCTTTTCAGTCAGAAAATGCTTCTAGATTCATCCACATGTGTATCAGTGATATGGGCCTTTTTATTGTTGAATAGTATTCCATTATATGAATATGCCACATTTGTTTATATATTTATCTATTGATGGAAATTCAGATTACTTCCAGGTGTGGGTATTATGAATAAAGCTGCTAGGAATATTCTCTACAAGTCTTGGTAGACATTTGTCTTTATTTCTTTTGGGTAGTTAGCTAGAAGCAGAATTGTTGAGTTGTAGTCTCAGTATTTGTTTAACTTTAAAAGAAACTACCAAATTACTTTTGATTGGTTATTATTTTGCATTCTCATCAACATTTGAGAGTTCCTGGTACCAACACTTGTGTGGTGGAATCTCACGTGGTTTTATTTTGCATTTCTCTGATATCTAATGATGTTGAGCACCTTTTATTTGCTTCTGGCCATTTATATATCTTCTTTGGTAAATTGTCAGTTCAGCTATGTTGTATGTTTTTTAATTGGAGTGTTCATCTTTTTATTATTGGTTACAGGAGTAACATACATTCTGGATACAATCCATTTCTAGATTTATATGTTGCAAATATTTTCCCCCAGTCTATCACTTGTT
Organism: Smutsia gigantea; assembly: GCA_032199065.1. Classification (NCBI taxonomy): domain Eukaryota; kingdom Metazoa; phylum Chordata; class Mammalia; order Pholidota; family Manidae; genus Smutsia; species Smutsia gigantea. The sequence goes on from JAVSCE010008399.1 coordinate 140,309, forward strand.
TTTATTTTGAAGAGCAGAATGTTTTAATTTTGATGTGCTCCAGTCTATCAATCTTTTTCTTCTATATTTCTTGTTTTAATGTCTTATCAAGAAAGATTTACTTCTATGCTTTCTTCTTCTAGTTTAGTTTTATATTTAATCAAAGAGCCACTTTGAGCCATGTAATTCTGTGTATGATGTGAAGGCTGAATGAAGTTCATTATATTACATAGATGTCCAAATTTTCAGCACTGGTTTTTGAAAACATTATCCTTGTTCCTTTAAATTATTCTGGTGCCTCTGTTAGAAATCAACTGAACATATATGCGTGTAAGCAAATTTCTGAATTCTTCCTTTTATTCAGTTGATCTGCATGTCTAGCTTTATAACATTCCAGAAAACTCTGGATTACTATTGCTTTATAGCAAGTCCAAAAATAAAAAGGTAGTCTCTCTTTCCTCTGCCTGTTTTTAACATTTTTTGTTATTATTGGTTTTCAGCAACTTTATTATGATTTGCTTTAATGAAGTTTTCTTTCACTGAGCTTCTTGCATGTGCTTATATACTTTCTAAATTTTAGGGAAAAGTGAGACATTGCTTCTTTCTCTCCTTTTCTTTGCAACATTTGGGGTGGACAGCTTGATATTGTCTTACCAATCTATAAGTCTCTGTGCATTTTTTTCTTATTCCTTTTTCTCCTTCTATTCCATTTGTAAGGTTTCTATTGCCATACTTATATTTTCTCCTAGTGGATAAATTTCTTCTAATCACATCCAATAAATTCTTCATTTAAGATATTATAATTTTCATATCTAGAGGTTTCATTTGGTTCTTTTATATTTTTTCCATTTATATTCTCCTTTTATTCATGTTTTCCTTTAAGTTTTGAACATATTTTTTGTATTCATTTTAAAGTCCTTTTCTGTTAATTATACTCTTACCATTTCTGTGTCTTCTGCTGAATTTTTCTCTTGAATATGGTTCTTGTTTTCCTGCTCCTTTTAATGTCTGCTAAATTTTCATTATGTGACAATTAAAATTTGTTGTCTTTCTCTAAAGACTATTGATCACTTGAAGATTTCAAGACTTAATTTAAAATTTTGTTAGGGCAGATCTAGAGTAGCCTTGACTCTCAACCTGTTTTTCCTCTCACACTAATTTGTGAGCTCTCTGGGCCTCTATTCAATGTCCTGAATGTTTACAGGGATGAATGACCCCAGGGAGTTACCAATTTTAGGCTACTACCATGGGGCAGGAATGAGGATGGAGTAGGAGACTAGGCTTCAGTATAGGTGGTAAGAGATAAATACAGCTGTTTGGGGATGGGGGTGGGGGAGGGGGTTAGGTTCATTTCACTCTTAGGTCTGGCTTCACTTTGGAAGTTGGTCATTTCCTGGCTTCCAGCAAGTCGGTTATATAGTACTTGACCATTTGCACCTAAGCTTTGAATTTCTTGGATTTTGGTTATCTTTACATTCAAATATTAATTTTGAAGGCAGACATGGGGGAATACTACTAATAATAATTGCTTATAGATTTCTGGCATATACACACAAATACAGACTGAATGGACATTGCTAAGCTAAGTGTACTTATGATGACACTTTGGCATCCTACAGTTGTATGGAATAAACCAAGTTAAAAATGATAATACTGATGGAGTTTCCAACAACCTTCCAAATCTTAGCATAAAGAATTAAATTTTCCCTTTCTCCCTCTCTTTCTCTTTCTCTTTCTTTTCCTAAGTAACATTGAACCCCCATGAATTAGGTAAGTTTTTTGTAGTTAAACATTATGCTATAATTTTATTAGATCATGGTTCATTAATTGTCAAATCTTTCATATATGAGAAATACTAAATCTAATGAAAAAATTTAAAATCATATATGGAAGTATGAATAATGGAATATTTTAATATCTGAATACTGACTACCATAAATTATCTTTTCTACTAAAAAATATCGAATACCATATACAGTTTGTATATTATATATTTTATGTTTCTGTTTAAACAGATAAACCGTGGTTTGCACTGATTTTGAATTTTCTTTGTTGCTAAGTTAAAATTACTTTGCAATCTTCTGATTCTGGATCCCTGTGTAGCAGTTTACTTGCCTTTATTTTTCCATCTCAGTATTTCTTTGTCTAAGGTGACAATTACTGTTCCTTTACATCAGAAATCAATACTAAAATAAAGTCAGTAGCACCTACTGACCTAAGAAAATTCTGGAAACATGAAAGTATGGATGTATTTACAATAATCTTGTCTTGAACAAAAGCCCAGAACAATAATTTATCTCTTAATTTTCAGTTGGATAATGGGAAGGCAGGACACAAAAGTGGTAGAAAATGAGCAACAGGTTTATTTTAACTTCAATTCAGAAGTATTGAAATTTTTATTTAATTTGTTGTAAGATGTGTCCTTCAAATAATCGAAATATTGGCCTAAGTTAAAGTATTGATAAACATTGGGGGATGGTTCATTTTCATCCTTTTTAATTACCATGGGCTTTTGATGGCTCCTAAAGTGAATTAGGAAGTCCTGAGACATTTGACATTAAAGTCTGGGCCCAGGGAGTTTATGTGGATATGTAACTTCTGATTCATGGATTGTGTGTTGATACTGTATATTTTTTAATGGTTTACATTTTTCCTTGACTAGTATAAAAGATTTACTGTTACAGTTTGTGTGTGGCCGGGCAGTGGCATATGGAAAAGCAGTTTCCTGCTATTTAATTTAATTAGTCCAATCACGTGCCAGCCTTCGGGCATGTCACTCCGGACCTCTGAGGCTCTTGTCTGTCAAAGAGACGGACAATATCTTGGCTTTGTTTGGTTGCTCGGCATGCTGCAGATAAAAACCACTGAAATTGTGACTGTTTGTCTAACCAAATCTTTGCATTTTTACCGTTTGGCTTTGATTTTCTTTTACAAAAAAGGATGACATTTTGGCTTGGGTAGGTATAAAAGAAATATGAGGATATGAGAAGAGCTGTTGCTCTTTGTGGTTTAATATGGAGTTGAGAATATTAGTATTTTCTAATCAGAGAATTTTAGTTTGTTACTACTTTGTTAGTACAAACTCAAGACAATTATCACTGAATCATTTTAACCTCTTCTTAGCTGACAAACTGTCATTTTAAATTAAGCTTCCTTTTTTGGCTCATGTATATTTTTAATGTGACTTTCTTTATCTTGCCAAATCTCTAAGTCTTCAGTGAATCTACTGTTGAAGGAGAAAATATTTCTTTTGCTATTTTGGATGAGAGCATTTTAGTTTTGTTTTGTTTGCATAGAAGCATCAGTGATTAAACCATTTACTCACTTCAAGAATTGTTCTGAATATTTTAGTCTTTCTTTCAAAGTCAAAGATATTTTAAACGTTTTTCTTTTTTAAAAATTGATATGTTGAAAATTCTAAATTCTCTTTAATCACATTTAAGTCATCATTATATTCTTTATACCTCTCAAGCTTTAAAAAAAATTAGTGAAGACTGTTTAAAATGAAACAGATTTTTAAAATACATTCTGCATTTTAGGAATCTGATTGCAATGAAGATTTTTCCTAAATTTCCAGATGAATTAACAGTAATGTCCATCCATGAGTCAAAATGACTTGTCCAAAGTAACAAACTTATTTTAATATCCACATTTAAAATTAGATGTCCTAGATTCTTAATGAATTTAGACACAGGACTGAAGTTTAGAACTTCAAGAGGATTTGCATATTTACTTAATGCACTAAAAGTTAAATTAAAACACACGAAGCATCTAGTCAGTATGTACTGTTGTCCTAGGTGACAAGATAGAGCGCCTACCCTCTGATGTCTCCTAGCCTTTGGAGCAACCTATAGGATCTATACTGAATAAATGATCACTTTCGGAGGAGGCATCCTTGTTCTAAGCCAGCAAAGTTACTACTTTTCAATAGTTTGTATATTTCCAGAGAATTATTGTAGAAGTCACTTTGCAAATAAGATCCTTACCTTTGGTCATTTTTAATTTTAAAAAGTTAAGGTTAAAAGAAAAGAAAATCTAAATATGCAAATCCTCTTAACTAACGCAATTTTTACAACATAATTTACATTCACAATACAAACACTTACAATGACCTTACAACATAATTTACATTCATAATACAGACACTTACAATGACCTTACATGTTAATATGTTTGCCACCATCCATGCAAAGTGCAAGTCCTGTGAGGGACTATAAGCTGTGTGGATTTTGTGTTTTGTTTAAGGGAAAGCAAACATCAACCACAAAGTGAAAGCTATTGCTTTATATCTTCTAATGCTTTTGGTCATCATTTCTTCAGTGTAATTATACATATCTTCAGTCAATGTATCTTTTCAGATTCATTATTGTATTCTATAGTTCTTTATATATGATTAATTTTCCATTTTATTTTCTTTTAAATGTATATTTAGAGTGTGATTTTTTTGAGGGCACACAAACAACACCACACATTGATTTTAGAATCAAGTAGTGTCCATTTAGACAATTAACTTTGCTGGTAACTTTTCAAGAATGACTATATCTTAATATTGAGAAACACCCATATTCCCTACAGAAAATAAACTTAAGCAGAAATATATAATTTTTCATAAAGCTCTGTTTTTCAGTATTGATGTTTTATTGAAAATGTTATAAAATACAACATGACTGAGGTTTGAAATGAAGCTAATAATGAGGTGATAGTTAATTGAGAAATAGAGATTCGATTAAGTTTTGTTCTTTCTTTTATGGTCCAGAGGTCTTTTATTTTTTTATTACACCTATCGAGCCATGAATTCACAGAGTATGGGTGCGAGGAGCTCAGGCTCTTTCCAGTTGTTCTCACAAAGTGTGCTTCTCTGGGTGGATCAGGCTGGCGCTTCGTTGAACCCAAGTACCTTTTGCTTTGGATTCTTTCTTTGCTAATCATTTTCCTTCACACGCTTCAGGAAGCTATCTCAGTTCTTAGAATGCTTAATATGTTCTATACATACATTAATTTTCTGTGCAGGAATCTTGCCCTTGACTTGTTTGCAACAAGGTCAACAGCATGCTGTGTGAACATTGTAGATCCTCCAGTTTTGCCATGGTAACATTTGTGGGGCAATCCTTTTTGAACAGTGCCCATTCCCATGATGTCTACTGTATTACCTTTCTTGTAGGTTCGCATGTATGTGGCCAAAGGAACAACTCCATGTCTTCTAAAAGGTCTAGAGAACATATAGCAGGTGCCTCTTCTCTTTGCCTTTGTTTTGTTCATTTGGCAAATTATTGGAAGATGGCTGTTCTGGCTACAAGGGTGATTAAATTTTTTTAAGGAAAAAGTATTCATAATCAAAGGAAGACCCTTGAATATAGGTATTAAAATGATACAGCCTGGTTTCTTTTAGAAAATGTAACCCTTGTAGAATTCTGATTTTTTAACATAAAACTAATAGCCACGGTGAAGGTAGCTATGCAATTCCAAACAGATACTTAGAAAAAAGCAAGCTGCATCAAAAGACTGTTTGTAATAAACTTATGAATTAATTATGCATGTAGTGAACATTAATCCAAATTTTCTTTACATACCAGTCTGAAATTTTATTTCATGTACACTTATGTGTGTGACTATGCATGTAAATTGGCCTATGCCCCTATTGAATCCATTCTTTTTCTTATTGCAATTTAGCTTAATAAACCATCAGAGTTCAGACAAATTCAATAAATATATATTGAACAACTACATGTGCCAGGGGTTTATGCCAGGGACTGAGAGGACAACTATAGAATACCTAGATAAATGAGGTGGCCACATGGACTTCTAAATTTGCAGTCTCTTAGAGAAATAGACAGGTCAACAGATTAAGAAAACACAGTGTTATTTGTGCCACCATGGTGAAAATATATATTAAGCATGAAATCTGTATAGGTCTTAATCAAAATCTTTTAACTTCTAACTTGTTGAACTATGGTCAAAGCTCACATCAAGTGTCCATGTTCTTCCCAATAACCATTGCTACCTCTGAGTAGAGCTCAAGAGTTCAGCAAAGGGTTTAGCATCTTGTCCCTGGGCCTCCTAAAGGCTGAAAATAGGAAGGACCTTGAAGTTCCCACACTACAGTTGCGTAGCTTCTGCTGAAAACTCAGTTACACTGAGAAATAGCTTCCCTTGGTTTTTATAATAGTTGATTTTTGTTTGTTTTATGACAAGAGACAAGACATAATGAAGAGACTGCCTATTTATTTTAGGAAGATTGAGAGGGTTTTGTATTTTTTCACTCATTTATTAAAATGGGAGGATATTGCAGGTAGAAATCAAATTTTTAATCGTTTTCTTTCTATTCTACTTATTACAAACTAGAGTTAATCAAAATTTGAGGCAAGAGGTTGAGTTTTCTAGGAATAATCCATATTAATATGCTTCCATTTTTATTGTGGTAAAAAAACAAAATGTAACACCCTAACCACTCTTAATGTGTACAGTACAGTAGTGTTAACCATATGCACATTGTGTTCAACAGATCTCTAGAGTATTTTCATTTTGCAAAACTGAAACTCCATACCCATTGAACAACACTCCATTTCCCCTTCCCCCAGCCCCTGGTAACCACATTCTGTTTTCTGTTTCTACAAGCATGACCCTCTTAGATATCTCATATACGTGGACTCATGCACTATTTATCTTTTGTGACCAGCTTATTTTACTAAGTGTAGTGTCCTCAAGGTTCATCCATGTTGTAGCATATGACAGGATTTCCATCTTTTTTAGGGTCAGATAATATTCCATTGTTATACACACACACACACACACACACGTATTTTTTTATCCACTCATCCATTAATGGCCATTTAGGTCGCTTCTACCTTTTGTCTATTATGAATAATGCTGCAGTGAACATTTATCTCTTTGATATCCTGTTTCCGATCTTGGGGATATATACAAGAAGTGGGAGATTGCTGGATCATATGATAATTCTGTACTTTCTGAGCCTCCACATTGTTTTCCACAGTGGTGGCACCATTTTATGTTCCTACAAACAGTGCACAAGGGATCCAATTTCTCAACATCCTTGTCAGCATTTGTTACTTTCAGTTTGTTTAATAGTGGCCATTCTAATGGGTATGAGGTCATGTCTCATGCAGTTTCCATTTGCATTTTCCTGATTACTAGTGATGTTGAGCATCTTGTCATATTATATAGCTTCTTGGCCATTTGTATATTTCTTTTGAGAAATGTCTATTCAAGTTTTTTGCCCATATTTTAATCAGGCTATTTTTGTTGTTGAGTTGTAGGAGTTCTTCATGTATTTTGAATGTTAACTCCTTATTGGATATATAATTTGCAAATATTTTCTCCCATTCTGTACATAGGTTACCTTTTCACTCTTGGTTATTTCCTTTGCTGAACAGAAGTTTTCAAATTTGATGTAGTTCCACTTGACTATTTTTACTTTTATTGCCTCTAATTATGGAAATATTTTAATTTTCAAGTTTCATAGAAGAGTAGCAATAACTAACTCATGAGGATAAGGAAAACAATTTTGAACAATTTTATTGGCAACCAAGAACTTCATTCAAAGTTATAAGTTACTGATAGGGCCTTGGGTGACATAGCAACTTATGTTTTTAGATTATTTAAAGGCATCATTTGAGCTAAAAACTAATAATTTCAGCAAGGCATCAGATTTTTAAATGATGCATCGCTAAATTTTAAATGGAAGATCAAGGTCCTTAAAGTTGATATGAATTGATTATTCTTCAATGGCTTAGGAATATTATTTTCTACCCGAGGAGAGTTGGTTTATAAGGTAATCTGATACATAAATATATATATTAATGCACATTGACATATGTATGTATATGTTTCTATATATGTGTGTATATATGTAACCCAAGCTGACATGTAAAGTTGATGAGTATTTACACTTTTATTGACAGCTATAAGGCAGGTAGATCAATATTGAATATCCATCCTATATTTTAAATTTCCTTTTTCTTTTACTTACATATGATTTCCATCAAAATTCTAACTTGTTGAATGTTTAAGAAGAAAAGGTCAAGTGAATGCCAATTTACTTTTCTGAACCAAAATTAACAAATAGGTTTCCACTTAAAGGCGGAGAGTTGGGAGAAACACATTCTATCTGACAGAGTGTAGTATGTATTGAGAGTTAATCAAGTGCCAAACACCATGCCCAGCAATTTATACATGTATCATATAATCACCATCTCTTATTTATGGATGAGGAAAGGGAAGCTTTAAGTAATGATACAATTGCCTAAATTTGTACATCTAGAAAATGGTAGAGTTGAGATTCCAACCCATCGAAATCCAGAGATGTTGGGAGGTAGTCTGGAGTCTCACAGTCAATTTGTGGTAATGCTCTAACAGAAGCTTGGATCTGACACACAAACCATTGAATAAATTCAAAATATACATACTTCATCTTCAAATCAGAAAGCTATTTGCTATTATGTTAAATTTTCAACCATATCTGTCTTACTCCTCCCAATTATTTTGGTGATAATGTGCTAGCAGTTGTAGAAAGAAAAGTCAAAAATAAAAAATGAAAACTAGTAAGTCAGGAAGTCTATATAAATGGCTTCACAGCTGTGGTGCTGCTTTTTCTCTTCATATTAAATACATTCCTTACCATCTTTTAATTCTTCTATTTAACTCTAGTTCATAAAATGTAGTGATCATGGCTTAGAAGGCATTACAAACTTTCATTTATGGGACCCCCACTCTTCAATGTCTCTTTTCATACTCGATGTGAGATTTACTTTATTTACTAAATTGGTTTTTGATTTGCAATATATGTTCATTCTCCTTGCATCTTAGGATGAATAAAAAACAAAAATTTAAAATTGACTTGGCATAATTTCTTCACAGTTGGTTCAAGTATCTTTAATCTGCCCAGTGGATTGTGCAGTTTTAACACTGTCTACTAACATTTATACAAAATCATTTCCTTTCTCCTATTCATAACTATAGTGAACACTAGGTTTAAAAGAAAGATTGGAATCCTTTCTCTTTTATATATAAAAATATAAAATAATGTTAACTAGTTTGATTATTTCTTCACTTCTTTATTTGTTAGTTACATGTTTTAAGTATTGGGCACAGTCCTGCTTGGCTCCAATAAACTTCTAATCTGGTAAGAGGATAAGTCAGATAAACATAATCATTAGATAAAACATGTTAGGTCTATATGATAGATACAGATATAGTAGTACTTCAAGAGTTCATATGTTTATAAATAACTGTCAAAGATTGAATTTTACAAATGCCCTTGATTTAATATAGTAACGAACATTTATGCTTTCCAATCCCATGAAAATCCTTGTCTTAGCTTTGTTAATGTTATTTCTGTGTGTATGCATTTCCTAGATCAATACATTTTCCAGCACAGGCAGTAAGCTGTTTAATATATGAACTAGTAAGAAATCCTAGCTGAATTACTTTAAGTAGATATAACTTAAATAAACCTTCCACTCAATTTACTGGTCATGCTGGGTCCCATGATGTAAATTTGTATAGAAAACCACAGACTAGTAGTTCTTGCAACAACAGATATTCAAAGATGTAATACTTCATTATGACAATATTTTTAAGTTACAACTGATACTATCATAAAACTCCCATTGATGAGAAAGAAATTTGTATTTTACACCTGCACTATTCAAAATTATTTTAGTGAATTTTGTATTCTTTCATTTTTAAAAATCAAGGAATTTTAGCAGATCTAACACAATATTATTTTGGCAATGTAGCCAATATTCAGGTATCTTTAATATTCACTGAGAAATAAAACTTTTTGTATCTAGAGAACAGATCCAAGGAGATGACCTCAAGGGCCTGAAGGTTAATTAATGACCTAAGATAGCTTGACTCAAAGTGAATAGGAATTCAGTAAGGGAGGGAAAGGGGAAGCTGTGTGGTTTCACAGCTAGTTAGATGGACGTATTTTATTATGTGTTCTCACAAGGGAGATGTTTTCCTCCATTGTATGTTGAGGAGTGGTCTCTTGTAATAAAGGTTGTTTTAGTCTTTCCCCCATAAATTTTCCCCATTATCTACTATAAAGTCTGGCTAGAAACTCTTTTTATTTTATAGAGTTTTTCCATAATGTAATGTGTGAAGAAGTGAGGTAGCTATCAGATTTCCCTTTATAAGCTAACTAAAGACATGGAAACCCCACAAACAGCCTATATAACTTGAAAATTGAATAAAAATGACAATATATATGAGCTTCTCTGTGTATACAGACACACACATGCACATACACATGTACGTGTGTGTATACTACTTAGAGTAATTCCCTCTCTTTTCTAGTCATCATTTTGATATTACTCTTATTAATTCCTTCAGCATGTTATAAACAAGGGGAATAAACAGTAGGATTTCAAACACAACACCAAGAAGTATCATATTCTCAGAGAGCAAGAAAATGTGGAAGGAAAATATTGCTGTATAAAGATACCATTGACACAGGAAACTTCTAAATAACTCCATTTTACTGTATTTATACACAAATCTTATGAATAATATGTAAATGTACAGAAGGTGATTTGCTTAACTTCAATTCCAGTCACAGATTTAAATCAATTGTTTTAGAAATATTTTCACAGATGCCCACATATATTGCTAATAAAAGCTAACTCATGAAAGCTTTCTTGCTTATTATCCCTCATAGTTTTCCTTTTCTTATTTTCTTACTGAATTCTGGGCTCACTTCTTAGAGTTGGTACATCAGTTTTTCCTGTTTATTTCTCTCTAAACTTCCTTCTTCTAAAGCACAATTAAATACCCCACAAGTCCTTTCAAACAGGAGGTAATTGGTTAGAGAATTAGATCCTACAGCTTCCAGCAAAAAAATAGAAGAAGCGCACATCCAGGGGAAATGTCTTTTAGTTTATCTTTAAATTGGAGCAGGGCAGAGGTCACTAGCTGAAAGGAAGTCAAAATGACAAGGACCCTAACACTAGCAAAGAAAGGTTAAGACAAGTAAATATCTTCCCATGAGACACTTGGACTGTTGTTAACTACCTGACACAGACCATTTTCCACTGAAATAAATGAGAACATGACTAACGTAGCAAAAGTAAGGGAGAAGTAATGTAACTTGATGGAAGTTTTAATTATAGTCTATAAGTGATTTCATTTTACTGCTTCCAAACCCGCATTCTCTTACATAAATTAAAACTGGTATGTGGGAGCCCCTAAATTTAAAAATATGGTTGACAAGCCATATTTTATATTGAAAAATAACATCATAAACATAAACACCATTAGTACATAAAAGTTGTTGCTAGTGCTTGCCTGACCTCAAGGAAGAAATTCTTAGTTTGGATTTGGGGTAATTTTCTAAACATTGTTAACAGTTTCCCAATGAATAAATTTTCCTCTCTCACTATGGAATAAACAATGAGTTTAAACTAAGGCAATGGGAGGCAACAGAGAGATTTCAGTTACTATGGTCTCCATGTCAGTTTTCAAACTTCAGAACTTTTGAACTCTCTAGTAAGCTTTTCTAGTAGGATATGGCTGACAAGCAATTGTAACAAGGGTCAGTGGTAATCGCTGCAGAGTATCTAAATGGTCAAAATAGAATGATTCAAATTCAGAGAGGAAGAAAAATAGTTACAACCAGAAGATTTATCAGAAATGTTTTGGAAATGTATTGAAAGTGTTCTAGTCAAACAGATATTCTTGGAGGGATTTTTCACACTGAAGGTGAAGTTTGTCAGTTTATAATTTTACAGCAATGTTGTTTCTAGCCAATTTTGTGCAACCGTGGTAGCAATAAGGACTAGCGCTCAGCATGACAGATTTATGGTCATTGTTCTGCTTACAGCCATTAGGATCATGAGCAACTTTGTTTCCTTTGATTTAGATGGGACATCATTGATTTGGTTGGTGGTATATTTTTCTAAATCAAAACAAGTATTTTTAATGTACTTGTCAACTATATCAAGGGAGAGTGAAAAATCCAAATTGTCCAAACTTTATTAAGAAAAGGAATCACATTCTTACATATATCATAGAAGGGATAACACAAATTCCATCATTTCACTGAGCATAATACCCTCTAGGTTCATCCATTTGTTGCAAATGAGAGGATTTCTTTTTTTTAATGGCTGAATAATATTCCATTGTGATAAAGTGTCACATCTTCTTTATTCATCTGTTGATAGACACTTAGGTTGCTTCTATAACTTGGCTATTGTAAACAGTGTGGCAATAAACATAGGCGTGCATATGTGTTTTAGAATCAGGTATTTTGTTTTCTTTGGGTGAATTCCTAGAAGTGGAATTCATGGGTCAAATGGTATTTCTATTTTTAATTTTTTGAGGAACCTCCATACTGCTTTCCATAGTGGCTGCCACAATTAACATTCCCAGCAACAGTGTGGGAGGGTTCCTTTTTCTCTACATCCTCACCAACACTTGTTATTTCAAGTCTTTTGGATAGTGGCCATTCTGACTGGTGTGCTGTAATATCTCATTGTGGTTTTGAACAAATTCCATCATAATGTGTTTACTTTTATCACCTTAAATCAAGATTCATTGACATCTAACAGTGGTATTTCACCAAATGGCCTGAATATCCTTGAGGCAGTGACTGGAATGAGGCACCATGCCTGCTAAGCAGCTTTCCCAGTTCAGTTCCAACTAGCAAGCACATGGCTGACTGTTTCTCAACTCTTTATGTAAGAACCCCTTTATTTTGATAGTAACTGAGGAGCTTTTTTGTCATACTTCATATTCAAGGAGGCTGGATGTGAACTGACGAGCATCTTGGCTTTTGAGTACACATAGTAAGAAGACACTACTTGCAACAATATGTCAAGATACAATGGCTATAATTTTCATTTATGAAAATGAAAAATTTGCAAATCATATCCCACAAATATTCATGGATTGTATGATAGGAATACTGTGACATTTTATTTTTGTCTTGACTGAAAAATAGTATCTTTGAACTTTGATGCTCCTTTGTAGATTGAAGCAGAAAAAGACTCTCTCAGCATAACTTTTTAACTAGTCCAGCAGGAATTGTGAAACAATTTCCTTCAAGCTTTTCTCTAACATTAGGTTAAGTCTACATCCATGTTCTTGTCCTCATATAGAGCTCTTTTTGTATTCTTGCTGCTGTACTGAAAGTGAGAAGTAGTCTTCTTTCTATTTTCAACAGTCAAATTGCTAAAGTACAATTTATGTAAGAAATAGTGCTATAATATATATAATGCATTAATTTCAACCTAGAGAAGAGATGACTGTAATTATTTAGGAAGAAATTGCTCTTTAAGGTTGCACAAAGATAAGGTAATATAAATAACTTTGCAAACAGGACATAGAGTATATAACTAGCATATTTTGGCACTGTGCCTTTTTTTCCTATTATAAAATATATCAAGTGATAATAGAGTTGTTTAGTGTCATTTAATGTCATAAGGGAGTTTGTCCTCATTTATGACACAGGCATATTTTCACGTGATCTTGTACTTTCTGATTATCATTTTCCACTAAAGAATTACAGGGAAAACAAAAAAACAATTACTGATGTTATCAGATATTTGCTTAATGCATATTTATTTCTGAAAGACTCTTATAGAATTCTCATATAAGAATTCTGAGAAAAAAGCTAATTTTATTTGGTTTGCAATACCTACACATGCACAGCAGGTAGGATTTTCAACAGATTTGAAAAATGACAGACCATTAAGATCAATTTGTGGATTCAAACTCATTTTTTTCATTAGAGGGTTATCTTGTTTTCAGACAGAAAAAAATATCTTCAGTGTAATCATTTAATACATCCCAATTAATGCCAACAGGTGATCCAGAAGATTGAATATGTTTTCCCAAAACTTTTCTATTGAATTGGTTGGTCACTTTGTATTATTCATTCTGATCTAATATTCATTTTAGCACCAAAGAGTAGAAGGCATTGAAGTGAACTGAAACATAACTATATGTTGATTTTTTCCATGGGCTATTATTATCTTGTAACTGTGAGAGGAAGAAGTTGTGTGGTGGTTATTGGCTTGGTAGTATTTGTCTTAGGGGAGGAAAACACAGACACCGCCTGATGTGAATGCTGATCTCTAACTGATCTTTAACGTAAATATCTTGGTTGTTCCAAATGTATCATTGATTAGCATTTTAACATGTATGTGTTCTCCATCTTACTCTGTGTTATAAATGGCAGTCCTTTAGAATGAATAGTGTTCCAAAATTAACATCAAATGTGCTAATTTTTCCAGGCTAGAGAGAATTCAGGTTAACAAATTAACATGGTCTTCAGTGGTACAAGATCAGACTAATGCAGGGTAGACCATCTCGATCCCAATGAAGATGTATGACCTAGACATACCAGAGAAGCTACCAAAAAGTTTCACCCAAAGAGAACAGTTTACGCAACACAATGTGAGGGGAAAAGGTAAACTATGAAGTGAGAATATCCTGTGTTTGAGTCCTGGCTTGGCCACTCACTCATCCTGAGACCTTTTAAGTTCAGAGCCTCAAGTTCGTCCTCTATGAGAGAGAGTTAACGTCTACCTCCCAAGGTCAATGGTGAGATTTAGAAGAGACAGCTTATTTCAGGTCCATCCACAGAGCTGTGCTCAGTGTGCTAATTTCAGGTTGGAAAGGAATGACGTATCACTTTACAGCCTGCAATTGCCTTTCCAACCTATGGAAAGGAATGAAGAGCCCAGGAAGTAGAAAGGCCAGGTGACTACAGAGAGCATTTTCCAAACTGTATTTTTTTAAACCATCAATCCAAAGAGATGTCCTCTGGTCTGACGAATTTTGGAAATTCTGTCTTTCATGTCAACTTTTTGGAGATGCTCAATGTACTTTAGGAAATTAATGGTTATGCAAAAACACAACTTATTTATGTTTTTAACCTGACATTAAAAAGTATGACAATGGCATTTTCAAATATTACCGTTCTACTGAACGTACTTTTTAAAACACTGACCTAGGACATTTAGCCCCTCACATCCCAGTCTTTAGGTGACATGTAACTGAAGGGAAATGTAACCAATAACACAACATTTCTCGTAACATTTTTGTGTCATGTGGAAAAAAATTTGGATCTAAGACCATTTATCTCAGACTAAGTTTGGCATTTCTTGTTAATACATTTTTAAAGAGAATTTGTGGGCCACAGAAAACTAATGGAGATCTGGTTAGCACATAATACTTTCTCAGCATGGTGTGGCTAAGTTTGGTTGTTCGCTGGTCTTAGATATAAAAAGATAACCAAAGTATCGAGAGCTAACAGTCTGGTATCTTTGTGCAAGCAGTTGATAAAAGTGACTATTTATACTTTATCTTAAGGGAAGTGCATAATTTGGGTTTGCAATACTTACAGATGCATAGAGAAAAAAATCCTACATCATGGTAAGATGTTTGCAGTATAAGAAAATATCCATATTCACTATCTGGTGATAAAAACACTTTCAATATGATATTCTGTATAGTACCATTTTTGTTCTTTAATTTTTTAATTGTATAAGATACATAACATGTTGACTAATTTATTTTTAAATAGTAGCTGAGAATGAAAAATAGATCCACCTATGTATTATTAAAGTCTTGGGACCAATAGGAAACAATACATTGCCATGTGTCATATCTGACACTTGTTTGTTAAAAGGAGACAACCAAATCAAATGAAAATATCTTTGCTTCTACTTTTCTATTTAGTCTATGGCAACACTTTCTTAATAATTATTGGGATTCTGACAACATTTATTAAAACTAATGATCTTTGATTATTGGGTATAGAAAACACCCTTGACTTGGAGAATAGGTTCAATTTAAGGCTTTTAATTGAACTATTGAGTAAACATAGTATTATTTGTACCTTAAGAGGTCAGTATCTCTTTATGTGGTCTGTCACTTTCAACTAAATATTTAGTATTAGGAAAGAAAGTAATATAATTTACTTTTAAAGAGAAAAGTAAAAAACCCTCTCCCTCCACCCCTACTACCACCACAGGGAGAAGAGAAAAGGAGAAAAAAGGGAAACAAAAGATGGTTTTAGTCTAGGAGCAGCACAAATGGATCAGTTGTCCAGTAGGGGCTGCTCACAGAGCAGAAAGGCTGATTGTTTTAGTGACATGTTGGACAACTTCAAGGAGTCTGGGATTTCAAGGCCATTCCAATGCTTGTGAATTGAAATAACCTCTCCATGTACTCCTGAAGTGACCCAGCCTCTGATAGGTCCTCTAATAAATAGTATGTGTAAATGTACAGAACCACTAAATAAGTCATTCGCATCTTATTATCTGCCTTAAAATGACATTTTTACAAACCACATTTAAAATGTTGCTATGCATTAGTGAGGGAAACTCATAACTGCATTTCCAAACAGAGTCAAAGTGTTGCTAAACTGTTTTTAAACACAGATTTAGAGAATGAAATTGAGGGTAGTAAACTGGTAGCCAACTAAAGCAAAACAGGCTGGAATGTTGGTAACCGATTGTGCACACAGGATCCAAGCAAAACATCTTGAATTGCTAGGACCATAATAAATTACAGTTTTCACATTTGTATTTTGCAAGTGAAAACAGCACTAAGTCAAGCTTGGGAAATGAAGACCAAACGATGACATTTTTAATTCGCCCACACCTGTGATGGCTGGGTAGCCCTGTTGCATCTTGCAATAAACTGGATAACAGGCTGAGTAAAGAAAAGGCAAATGCACAGACACTCAATGGCCAAAGGCACAGTTATAGAAGAGGGGAAAAATGGCTGAAGTAGGCAAAGGGCTAAGTGTCACATAGCATCTAATGAATATGGTAATTTTTCCTCCTTTCTTTGTCCCTCTCTTCACAAGAAGATCCATGCCACATTCACCACCTAAGAGACTGTTATCTCATTTTCTTTAGAGTTAATTTTCTCTCTTTAACATAATGAGATAAAAGGCTGAATAGGGTTAGTGTCCCGGGAGTGTTCAGAGGGCAAGAAATGGTCAAGAACTGGTTTATCTCCAAACTTCATTAGACTATTAGATAACTGGCACCGGATCCCCAATTAACCTAAAGACTGAGAAACTTCTAAGGGATGCGAGCCAGTCCTCACTATAATGGAACTTGGCCTCCTGCTTCAGAAAGGAGATTCACAAATCCCCTTGGTGGGGCAGGACTCTCCGGAGTGGAGACGACGATGGGTTGATTCATTTCTCCGCAGTGTCCTGGAGTGTATCTGCCCTGATTGAGTCCCTTGATCTTGACATCAGTCACTTTGGAGTCAAGATAATGAAAGTTGCATTAAAGAGGCCCCTCCAGTTTATGCAAATGGAACTTTATCTTCAAAGAGGCCATATCCTTGGGAGAGTTTCTACCTTATTTAAAAGTATTAGTAAAATGAAATGTGTTTGATATTTCTTCCTTTCTACTCCTTGTTTCCTCTCATTTACATAGTTATGGGGGTGGCATTTTGTTTTTATTTTTATTAAAACCCTAAGCTTTCTTGGTGTTTTATCTAAGGAGGCCGAATAGTATTTAGTTTGAAGGCTGCTGTATAGAATTAGCAAGGACATAAGTGAGGCATAAGCATTATTCCAAACAAACTAAGTCATGCACTTTAGTACATCTTGAGACTGGATATCTTGAAGCAAGATGACTGGAGATAACTCAGTCTTGCAACTCAACAGGTGTTCCTGGCATGATAGGGCACAATGATGGCACATCAGCAAGTACACCTGCAGATGTACCTTGAGCTACCACTCAAGTTAAAAAAGAATCACATAATGTCTATACATGGACTCTTTGGAGAGGGAATATGAGATAGAGCACATTGGGGAAATACTGGAATCATGGGGCAGCTTTGTTTCCCTGTCTTTCCTACAATGCTATTTACTCAATCATATCAACATAAAAATTTTGACAATAGATGAGGATTGTGTTTACATGATACAGACCATGTTTACCTGACATTTTAGTAGACTGATTTTGAAAGAGTATATGCTTCCCTTGAGATACACAGAAGGAACCTGTTATACAGCCTAGTGACACTTTCAAGGACCAGAATGGAACTTGGAAAGCAATGGTGAAAAAATGAATAGACAATTTGCTTGATAATCTTTCTGGTGTTTTCAAAATGTAGCCAATGTTAGAGAAACACAAGTTGCTTTTACCTTGATGTCAGGTTTGTGTTCCTTAGTATTCTGAATTTAGAATGAATGGGTGGCTTGTGACTGTCCAACAGGAGCTTATCCTCACCTGAACTTTAACAACCAAATAAAAAAGCACATCTTGAGAAAAGTCAGTTGACTAAAGAGTAATGTCTTAATTTTCTCTCACATTTTTATTTTCTTGCTAGTATTTTGCACATACTGTACCTAGATAGTAAAATCTTTATGTGAATATTTCACATGGAACTTATTTGCTGAGTCCTCTCCAACTGTTATTTTATTTTCAAAAGTTAGAATCTGTAGTTTCTTTTCTCTTAACATTATACATATGAAATATAGTTAAAATGTAACAGGATGCTCTTGCTTTTAGTGTCATTTTTTGTCTTTTCCCTACTACTTTCAATCAGGTAGTGACCATTCACTGGGTATGTTTACACAGTACTCCAAAATGATAATCTCTTTAAAGCAGACCGACTTTTATTTAAAACTTATCACTGAACTAGATTGGCTGTGAAATTATAATGAAATTATCTTAAACTTCACCACAAGATATAAAACTATATTATAGTTGCATATTTATTTAACGATTACAATCATATGCTGTAACTAGTACATAGTATAATAGAACATATTGTATATTGTATGGTTACATGATAGTTATATAACCACTGCAGTGATTAACCTGAAGTCATTTTTATTACTAAATGAGGAATTGTGTCACTATACAATTACAGATTGTATCCACAACATTTGACACCCATTTGGCACAGGCAATGATAAAACCAAACGGAGAGTGACAGTAACAGTCATCAGGTGATCACTGACTGTCATCAGCCTTGGGCAAGAGGTATGATTACAAAATATTTGCCGGAGGTATCATTCTCTCCCGCACACTAACAAACAAAAGCAACTTGTTGAGGAGAAATGCATAAAAGAAACCAGGAGAGTGCCTTTTCTAGAGAAGACACAACGAATGCAAGTTCGTGGAGTTGGTCTAAGAGCGAAAGACTGCCTGAGAGAGACATTCAAAAATCGCAAACACTGAATGTGGAAGAACACCCTCTAAGCACGGCCTATCACTTTCCCTTCAGCAGCCAGTAAACCCTGGAACAGCTTCTCTCAGGTTATGTCAAGGTGAGTGTTCATTATGGCAAGACCCACCCTATGAGAGAGAGCGTCATTAGCCTCTTTTACATTAAGAAGGCCTATGTGCTTTCCTACTTATTTATGTATTTTCCTCCCTCTTTATTTAAAGTCTGAAGGAGTACACAATCTTCACAGAAAAATTTCACAGACAAGTATAAAGAGCAGGTGAAATAATCACCCATAATCCCACTACTCAGAAGCCTGTGCTGTTAACATTTTTGCATTTCCTTCTTCTTTGAGCACTCTCTTTCTCTCTGTCAGTTATCTTGTTGTTCTGCAAAGATGACAAATATTTCTTCCTTTGGGTAACATCTCAAGTTTTAGGTAAAAATGTGGTCCTCCTTCAGCTCCTTTCAACTGCAGTGTCACCCATATTAAGACTGTTTAAATTAGTTAATCTTCTAGATACTGATATTCTTAATGTGTTCAGATGTCTATTATCTGTCCCCCAAGTCACCAAGTTTTGCTCAGTGTTCATAGGACCTGTGGGGAAATTCCTCTCAGGGTTCTCTTCATGAGCCAAGAGTCAAAGTTCAAGCATTCCTTTCTCTGGCCCAAAGAGAATTAAACAAAATTTTTGGTACACGCATCACTGCCAACATTTTAGGGTTGCAGGTCACATGGTGAGTGTGGTCAGTGTTAAAGCCTTGCCTTAAAATAAGACTTTTGATGGTAGTCATGGAAATGTGTGATGAACGCAAAACACCTCATGAACCAATGGTATCATGAATGATGGTAAAATTAGACCCACTAGGAGAAAATCCATGAATGAAAATTACGTGATAATTTAAGTCCTGGCAGCAAGAGGGAAACTTATCTATTATTACAAATGCAGATTATAACCCTGGGAACATTTCCCTAAACACATCAAAACCATTTTTTGATCAGCAGTTAATATATGCTCAGTGAGTTGATAATGTAAGCCCTGTGCTCCTTTTCTCCCCCTCCACCAAATGCCTAAGTAAACTTTATTTTTCAAGTTGAAAGGACCTTCTAAAATTCCTCATTCTTAATGCTCTAAAACGCCCGGGTTCAGAAAATTAAATTACGCCATTTTTATCTGTTTGAGATCAGCTCTGTTTCCTCCTTTGCTTTGTGTTTACTTTCCTGCAGTAGCTGACATCAAAATGTTTTCTGGAATGCTGGGACTAAATAAGTTATGCCTAACTCAATATCTAATACAAATAGCCCTGGGGAGCTTCAGCGACACAATCATAAAAGCTATAGTTTCTTTTAATAGCTTGCCACACTTTGCTGATATAGTATTTCTCTAATCACCAATCTTTATGTGCCTTCCTGACCTTGGAGCTCTCAGCCCAAATGGCTTTGTGGTATCAAAGGCCTATGTCATTGGAAGAGTGAATGGCTTTCATTTTTCCCCTTGAAACTTCCGGTTCCTGGCATCTGTAAAGAATTACTCTGAGTGGTGTTTTGCTGCCTTGCGGCCACTGCCCTGTCCAATGGAAGTGACTTTTCCCAGAAAGGTCACAGTGGTCAGTAATAGGTGGATATTGCATTCAGGGAGGAGGCAACCATGATTTCTCTGTTTTTTCTGTTATAATACTCGTTATTCTTGCATCACGTTAGTTGTTAAAAATCCAGCCACATTCTGTTTGCAAAATATTTCAGCAAGAAAGGGTACATTCTGTCATACAATAAGGCTGAAAAAGTTAGCAACAAGTTTTATAAAGTCATCCTATCTGTTGGGAAAAAGTAAATTTCCCATTTACACCTTTGGGGAAGATTACTTTTTGACAGTGCACATGAATTCATTTTCAGAATCTCTTACTCTAATAGGACCTAAACAGCACAGACACATGCATGACACTTCAGTGATTCAGGCACCACAAATCTGCAGATTCTACTGGGTCGATTGGGACAACCATTGAGATCCTGGACTTCTGACTCATGCCTTTTTTAAAAATTGTGTTTCTTAACCCCATTATGTTTTGATTCTGCATAGTGAATAGTGGGGGAGTGCTTGGATGCATTTCTAGGGTACTGGTTTAGACTGGAAGTCTAGGTAATGGATAATATTTCCAAATATTCCAATGATTGAGTGGGTTGCTTTTAAATAATTTCTTGCCTTCTCTGTGCATTAGAATCTTAAAAGAAGGAGAGACGGCTAAAGATGGGGACAAATAATGTAGAATACTAGCAAGAACTGTGAAGCAATATGGTGTTTCCAATGAGCGATTCTTAATGCAAGTAAAAAGTGTGTATTTTAAAAAGTCAGTGTTGAATAACATGATTATAAAATTCAGAGGCACTTTTGTGGGATGTAATTTCATCTATCAATCTGTTAATTTATTTATGCAAAATCTACATATGCTTTTACTACTATAAACAACCACTCAGTCCTGGGAATGTCTATTATCTACAGTTTGATTTAAATTTCTTGATTTCTTTCCCTAAATGATTCTTAGAATATTATTTTACATATTAAGATGTTCCCCCATTGGCTTCCAGTTTATGCTAATTTATTGCATATTTTTATATGTGTTAATACTACTGAAGATTAAACTAGAAAATAAAAATTTCCTGTAATTCCATAAAGTCCTTTACTATTTAGGTACATTTTCTTTAAAGTCTTTATTTTTGCTTAGTTGATATATAAAATATATAGAATTCTTGCAAAATTGAATTTATATTAAATGTACAATCTTGTAAAGTTTTTTTTCTATACACACTTTAGCATCATTGTTTCATATTACTAAATATTCTTCAGAACCATATTTTTCTGGAATAGCCAGACTACCTTAAAAGGAATACCTGTTTAAGAAAATAAGTTTCATACATGATAGTGATAGAGTGACAGGCAAGCTTTTCCTCACATTGGGAGCTACAAGAAAAGAAAAAAAGTTCCCTTTCTGGATAGGGAACAGTTCAGAAGCTTTGAGGTCTTAGAGCAATAAGGGAATTTGAATCTTTCTTCTACTTACACAGCCATGTATGTGTGTGAGACACAGACAGTAAGAGAATCACAGAGAATTTTTGAAGTCTTTGGATTTCTGTGAAACACACAGTAGACTTATGAATGAGCCGCCTTATCTTTACTGTCTTAACTGGATACCTTCTGAAGCTCCTCATTGTCCCCTGTAGCTTTTTGCATAAAGATTGGTGACAGTGGGATTGCCATTCTAAAATTCAGTTTCCTGAAAGTAACTGAGATAGCTAATTTATCAAGATGAGGTCAGGAGTGAGGCTGTCTCTTAGCTTTGTGACTTAGTAATGTTTTCTCTAAGCCTTCACTGGATTTATATTTACATTTTAGTGGAACTGTATGGAGTGGATCACCTTTTGATCTGTAACAAACCAGCCTAAAACAGGGTGGCTTAAAACAATAAACATGTATTATTTCTCATGAATCTGCTGATAAGCCGGTGGTTCCATTCTAAGCTACCTCAGCTAGGGCTGAATGGCCTAGCATGGCCTCCCTCACATCTCCTCTTGGAAAGCTGACATGGCTGGGAATACTAGGGCCTCTGCACGTCGTGTTTCATCTTCCAGGGGACTAGCCCTGGTGTACTCATACAGTCTGGCATAAGGGTTCTCAGTAACCAGAAAGGGCACATCCCAGTAGGCAAATACTTTTCAAATCTGCTTCTGTCATACTTGGCATTTATTACCTCATTAGTCAAAGTATATCACATGACCAAACTCAGAGTCACTGTGGGAGGGGACTTTAAGGGCCTGTATATAGGAAGGAAAGTTTCACTGGGGCCCTTACTGCTACATTATACTATCATCTCTTTAATTTCTAAAATCCATTTCAATGAGACAAATACAGGGCCTAATTTAAAATTTCAGTAATTGTTAAATTTATGTTTCTGCAAAATTCATATTAGGATCATTAAACCTGAATATATAAAGACTTGTTTTTAAGGAGAAACATGGCACAGTGTTTTTTTCTCTTTTAGCAAAAACAAACCAAAATAAACCCAAAAACCCTGTGATAGAATTAGACTTTCTTCTAGCTTTGGATTATCATTCTAATAATTTGAGATATTTAGGAGAATATTGAATGCATGTGTTTTAACACAACTGTGACATTTTTAAATTCTCTTATCACAGCAAGTTATCCTGTTATGCCATCTGTTTTTAAAAAATAACAATTTACTGTATACTCGTGCTATGAAACTCAACTGATTAGTATTTATGTATAGCTTTAGATGAAGGCAGTTTCTTAAGGATAAATGATATCATTAACAACTCTTAGATATATAGTATATACACATACAGTGCACGTTTTGTCTAACAGAAAATGCAATTCTGTTTTAAAATAGTATTTAAAAAAAAATCAGGGTCTATACCCAATAGTTGTCTGCCTTGGAAAGGCAGAATCCTGCATAATTTGTAGATAGAGGCTTCTCTCAATAACATGCCTACTTCATATATGAGACAGATAGGGAATATCACTTAGATGTCCGAAGATCTAGATTTCCACAAATTTGTTATACCGTATTGATATGATTGCACATAAAACCTTCTGGAGAGAGTGTAGAGGGAAGAGCATACATACTAGAGACAGACTTACGTTAAAAGTCTGACTCTCTTAATTACTGTGTAACCTTGAGCAAAATCCTCTAAATTCTGTGTTTCCATAGGGATGACGTGGAGTTAAATAGACAGCAACTTAAAGGATGCATAGAAAGTCTCAGTGGTAGTCGCCTTCCTCCTCCCTTTTTCTCTCTTTCTCTTACTGTTTATTACTTCAACTATTGAAAGCAACTGACACCTTCTTGATAAATCGTGCACTAGGTGTTTTGAAGCAAGGAAGGAGACTGAAAGCATGACTCTGGGTTAGTGTGCATGCTGCTGGCCTAAGCAAAGGCACAGGCTGCTTGGGGCTGGTGCCAGACCCATTTTTCCAGCGTGTTTTCCTCCTGTCTCCAATTTTCCTGTCTGCTTTTTCAGAGACCTGCTATATTTTTTTGCCTACTGATAACTGGACAGCTCAGCCTGCCCCTAGTGCTATTATTATTACTTGAAGAAAAAGGCATGCTGGGGCTATAATGAGAACTTAAAACCCCAAACCTAAAACCTTAAGTGAGTTTATGGATACCCAAGTGCTTGCAGCACCCCCAGAAAATAGACGGGGTGAGCAGGATGAAAGATGGTGTCTGTCTGGGATTCCACCTGTAAGGGCTTTACTATTTCTGTGACTTAAATTTGTGCTTTTGCTAAATATTAGATGGCTTAATTTGTCAGTGGGTTGGAATCAAAAACACTTCAGGACAACCATAATGCTACCCTGAGAGAACCCAGGGACACGCTAATTAGGAGTAAAGAGGTGAGATGGGGGAGAGGGTGTATCTGGGCAACTTCACAGGGTGAAATCCCCACATGGATGGTGGCAGCTCGGAAATCTGCAGAGTAACAAACCTGTCACAAATCAAGGACAACTCGATGGAACAATTAGAATTAACATTTTACTCTGACATTTATCAAAAATCTCTACCCACATTTCACTCTGCAAAAAAAAAATTGTGGTTTTGCCCTAACATTTGGTAAGCTCTTGCCTGACTTTAAACATCCGTTTGTAAGGTATGCACTTCCTGCTGGAAGAGTAAAGAAAAGTTACATATTTTGAAATCCACACAAACTATATATGAATCCTATATGTAGTCCATTTGAATAACAAATGCTGTAAGAATTAAAGGAAATATTACACACTTTATAGTAGATACCATCTGTTTCAATGACCTCTTCTTCAAAATCTGTTTCATTTTATTCTTTCCTAAAACTTCCTAAATTGAATGAAAGAAAACCAGATACTCTGAGCATATTTTTTTCCCTAATAAAAGAAACACAATTCTGGTTTTCTAATGTTCATTCAATAAAAAACAATACTATAAATGTTTTATTTCTGAAAAGAAGCTCAGAAAAATTAAAGGTATTATGGTATTCTGTAAGCCATGATATAATCATATCTCAGACTCTATTTCCATCACATTTTTGTGAGCATACATACTAGATATTCACATATCAGAGTACACAGTTTCCCCAATTAGTTTTTGAAATAAAAAAGTACATCAAAAGTCACAATAAGGGTTAAAGTCTGCTGTTGGATGTCCAATTATGAAAATTAATAACTGATATTTAAGAAGACGAAGATACGTTAAAGCAAATCTGTTTACATTTCTCTGCCTGAACTCTTGCCCACTTCTCTACATGGAGGCACAAACTGATATGTTCCCAATTGTGTCTTTTTAATATTGTCCCACTTTTCAAGACATAGTGAGCTAATGCATGAAATATTACCGCATATTTACAAAGGATTCCAAATTGTGAGAGTTGGGGAGAAAACAATGCAATGAGATTAGCAGACAGGTCTAAAATCAAAAGGGAAGAAAGTGTGATATCCGCCTCCCTACAGCCCCCCTTCCTAGGCAGTGTTATATTCCTACTTCTTCCTTCAGACAGAACAATGCAAGTGTGATCTGAGGTTCTTTCACTGTCTCCCCTTCCTTCACAACAGAGGCACACATTCAGTCTATTTCTAATTTTAGGCACTCCTTTTGTGAATTCCCACAACCAGATCCCAGGCCAAGCCTGGACCTTGTCCTGCCTTGACTGCTGTGGCATCCTTGACAATTCTGGGCTGGAGGAGGAGGGTGGCTGGGAGAAAAACAGTATCAAAAACAGCCTTTCAAAACAAGAAACATACTCTGTTACCGTGCAGGTATCACCTGTTAAATCCCCTTGTGAGCCCTGGGATGTCCTTGTACAACTAGGACCCAGGGGTGCCTGCGTGCTCTGCCTGGTCTGCCTGCAAGCACAGCCGTAGCAAGATTTAACTCGCCACATACAAAACAAGAGAGTCTGAGATTTTCAAAGGTGCAGGTTATGCGCCTTATGCTGCCCCTACTTTTGTTCACACTCTTTATCTTCCATAACTTGTTGACTTTAGAAAATTTTGGATATTCCTTGTTGAGAAATACTAGAAGTATTGTGGGCTCTTCCTTACCTTGTATGACTAAGAGTCAGCACTCTTCCAAGTACTACCTAAAGTCCTATTGCAATCCACTTTTGCTCTAAAAATTTAAGTGATTTTAACTACTTAACTGAATGTGTAGGTCTAGATTCTTCTTGAGTCACTGACACATTCTCATTGATAGCCACACCCTCGGGTAACACCTGGACACTCTCAAATGACATTTTCATCTGCTTCAACCTAGAAATTCTATTCCTTTTAGTTACTTCAAAAATAAGACACAGAATTCAGAGCAATTATAAAGTCAAGAATTTGCTTGAAGTCTAAACATATCAGGAATTTCAATAGCTGATGAAACACTCTAATTTTTGAAACACTCTAATGATGAAAAATCTGACTTTAACATCTGAGTAGTAGGAGACGTTTTCTCTTGCATAATTACAAATTGAATAATCATTTTTTTAAAGTCCACATGTCCTACCTATAGCTAGAAGTAAATTACTAAGTATAATAAATTAAGATAGAGGGGAGAAAAGAAGTAAAATATCAATAAGGATTGATTAAAGAAGAATTTCAACATTTTGCAGGAAATAGAATACTTTTTGTTGACTTGAAGAAATGGATAGATTAATGGCTGTAAAATAGAATTGTAATGCAAGTCACATGTGATTTTTATATTTTCTCGTAGTGATATTAAAAAATTAAAGAAACAAGTAAGACTATTTTTAATATATATATTTTTTTACTCAATATATTTTATCCAATACATCTAACATATTATCAGGGTTCATGATAAAATAATCTGGTGACATCCTGTGTTTAAAGACATTAAATAAATCAATTTTATTTAGTTAGTTAGTTGTTTTGTATCCAGAAGCATGGGATAAAACAGGGTCTCCCAACCTCAGCATGACTGGCATTCCAGAGCATCATCCTAGTAATTCTTTGTGGGGGGCTCTCCCGTGCATTTCAGTATTTTAGCAACATCTCTTGCCTCTGTCTATGACACCAACAGTACCCCTTCCCTACCCCCTCACCAGCTGTGATAACCAAAAGTATCTCTAGCACTGTCAAATATCCTTCAGGGTGCAAAATTCACCCCTGTTGAGAACTATGTACAACGTGATTCTTCTCATTTGCTTACATCTCCTTATCTAAATAGGTCTGCATCTTGTATTCCAATGATTAACTGAATGCATCTATTTGCTTATTAATCAAACTGAATTAATTTAAAACATTTTAAACTTTGTATAGAAATATTATAATGTATTCCACTGAAGCAAAACATGAATAAGCTACACTCAGTAACTAAATTAATCTTATAGTTGAAAGGGATAATCTTATGTCTGGGAAGATGTGTGTCCTTGAAGACCTAGACTCAGATTCATCTGTTTGAAACCTTTCCCTAGTCTTTCCCATGTAACTGGGAAACACGCTGTCCCTCTGGCATTTGTGTCAACCAGGACTTTTGTTCACAGGTGGTAAAAAGTCTAGCTCCTCTGAAAGTTTCCCTTTTATGCTTTCCTCTCTGTGAGCAGTAATAAAATTTCCAAACTGCCACAGCTACCTAGACATGTCATTTGTCTTGTTAAGTTTCCATATGCGTGCTAATTCCATGTTTGACTTATTTCTTTCCTCCAAAATTGTAAGCTCCTTGAGTTTAAGGATTTTGTTGATTTTTAATACCCACCATGGATCAAGGAAACTTGTTAGTAACATATTATTTGATAGTTGACAATAAAATTGAATATTTTTATAAAAACAATAATCTGTTCCTATTAATTTTAATTTTTCCTTGTATTTTGGCCCATTTATTTGACATCACATATGCTGGACACTGTGCTGGGTACTGGGCAAAAAATAGTGAATATATAGGTTCTGCTCAGTCTAACACAGTGGTTCTCAACCTTTTGTATCTAGGGGAATTTGACAATATAGTCAGATATTTTTGATTATCGTAACTGGGTGGGTTGCTACTGACATCTAGTTGGTAGAAGTGAAAATCCAGTTAAATATCCTCCAATACACGGGACCCAGTCCCACAGCGAGGAATCATCTGGCCCGAAGTGTTAAGAGAGCTGAGGTTGAGAAACCCTGGGAAGAGAGAAGGGCAAGTCACCAACAGTTTAAATTAAAAGCGAGGTAGGCCATGAGAGAGGTAGGTGGAGGATGCCGTAAGAACTTAGGAAAGGAAAAATAATTTGGAGTGAATGACTGAGAGGTTTAAAAGGCTCCCCAGAGGAGATAAGCTCCCCTGGGCATGCAGGTTGGAAACCAGCAGCATACTAGTGAAGGGTGAGACTGGTGGCCCTCCAAGGAAGCCAACACTCAAAGGCAAGGCCAGAAAGAAGAATGTGCATGGGGGATGAGAGGGAGGCACTAGAAGGCTGGAAAGCAGGCAGATAATTTCTTGGAAGCCAGAGCAGAAGACTGTTTCAAGGTGAGACTCGGTAACAGTGGCAAGCACCTCAGAGAAGCTGAGTGAGATAAACTAGAAAAGTCTCCTTAACATTGGTAAAGAGTCATCAATAACTTTAATGAGAAATTGGGAGTGAAAGAGGTAGAAGATAGATGGTCTCATGCGCAGAAGTGAATGGGAGGGGAGAAAATGTATGGATTTGTCTTCAGGAAGTATGTTTATGATTATTTATAGAAGAGAAAAATTGAAAGCAGTCTACCAATCTAATAAAGAAGGTATTAAAACTGTTACAAAATAATGCAATTATATACAACCCCTAGCAGACAAGTTTGTGAGAAGTATTTAAGACTGGAAAAATGGTTACGTAAGTGAAAAAAACAAGATGTGAACCTTGATGCAGTAGGACACAGCTGTTTTTTTTTTTTTTACAAACAGGAAAACAAAACACAAAAACAAACCAAAATATTAACAGTTGTCATCCCTGGTTGTGTTTATTATGGACAATTTTTGTTTTCTTCTTTCAAAAATCTTTATTTTCCAAATGTTCTAAAATGATCATGTACTACTTTTAAAGTCAGAGGAAAAAAATGTTAAAGAAGCTTGGCTGAGAAAGAAAAGAGCAAGTTTGGCAGTAACTTGAAGAGACTATAGGGAGGGATAAGGTGTGTGTGTGTGTGTGTGGTGAGTGTGTGTTTGCATTGGAAGCAATGAGAGCATTTTTGTGTGCTGATGGGAGAGAGCCAGCACACCATGAGAGGCTGAAGATACAGGAGCATGGATGATTGATGGAGCACATCCCTGAGGGGCGGGAAGGGACAGAATCCAGATCACAGGTGGTGGGATTAGCCTTGGCTAAGAGGTGAGACATTGCTGCAACTGAAAAATGAGGAAAAGAGGTAGGGATGGATGTGGGTGCTGATAAGAATGTAGAGGAGGGGGCAGGAAGTTAAGGGAGTTGCTGTCTGTTGGCCTCTGTTTCCTTTGTGAAATAGAAGGTGAGGTCATTTGCTGAGTGGGGTCAAGGGTTTACAGAGAATGATGGAGATTTAGAAAAGCTGCTACGGGGAAAAAGGGAGGCAGGGGACTTGGGACACATAGACAGATTGTCCAGCTGACTTGAGAGGGCATCTCAGGCTGAAGACTGAATTGTTAATGAAGGGCACCTATTTCTGCATCCACCTGGCCTCCTCCAGCAGCTCTCTGCAATATTAATTTAAAAATCTAGGGAGCAAATGGTGACACTGATCAGAAGTTTGCAGATTTGGAGGGATACCCTGCAGAATCACCATTATTTTGAATGCTTGAAGTGAAAATGGACTTTATGCTAGAAAGGGATAGAAATAAAGCCAGAAGAGGGCTGAAGGGAATGGAAGTCACAATGAGGTCTGTAAACCACAGTGACGGGACACAGGGAATAAGAGAACTTGGATACGACAGATTTAGGCTAAGAATGGAGTACTGGGAGGTAAGAGTCTGGGGATGGAAGAGGGCTTGGTGGAGCTGAGAGGTGTAAGGTCAGCTGGTGTCTCCTTGGGCAATCCCAGCTAGTGTGGTCCCTGGACAACGAAACACAACTTCAGTCAATGTGGAACACAGAAACACTAACAAAGTCCAGAAATTCCATGTAGATTAAAACACTCTGTCTCCTCATCTCTCTCAATCTTCCTCTCTCTATACACACACACACACACACACACACACATATATATGTATATAATTTGAAATATTATTAAGGAAATAACATAGATGTCAAAGCAGACCACCAACCAAGAAAAAAAAATGGACCTTGTTTTAATTCTACTTAATTGCTCTGTATCATGAACAAGTTACTTCCATATTAGAAAATAGTTTTCTCATGGTAAAATGGATTAAGTTATATCTATTTAAGAGGGCTTTTTAAGAGAGCTAGATTAAAATTTTAAAATGTATCTCAGAGTTTTTGAAACCCAAAAAAGAATAGTTTAAGTCAACAAGTATTTTATTGAGTACTACAATATACTTGTATTTGTGTTTGGGGAATCTAATAGTGAACAAAACAGGTCACTCCTCCCTCACAGGTATATAAGCAAATGGGGGAATTTAAGGGTTTATCATTCATACATGTATAGGGCACCTTCCTTGCCCTGTGATTCTATTTCTTACCCCATTCCAAGACTTAAGTCAAGGTTCTGCCATAGTCATCCAAGACACAGAAATTGTCTTCTGAGAAATATCAGGAAAGAAGGATTTTGATTACAACTTGTAATGTGTCATCTTATGTTATTTTTATATCTATTTAATTATTTGAAATCTTGAATGAAAGTTTATAGTCTCACTTCCAGATAATTTTCACATATGAATGTGTATATGCATAGATGTACACAAATCACACATATATACATGTAGATGCATACACACACACACACACATATATATGTGTGGGTATACACACCAACATATACTGGTAGGAAAAAATTCATGCATTGTCAAAGCTAAAAGGAGATTAAATATTCAGGAAATTAGCCCACTAACAGTGAGTATATTGGAGATAGTGTCTATGTTGATACACCTGTTTATCTAACAGATGACTTGCATTCATACCTAGTTGAAAGAACATCAAATACTCTTTGATGAGCTAAGGAAAGTGAAAAATTATGTGCTACACCCCTGATAAGGAAAGCCACTTAAAATTTAAATAACAACAAAGAGCACACAGAATAGAGAAAAATGTCCTTGCTGCACATTTTATTGCTTTACTACTCAGTGGTAAAGATTAGCCAATTGTACATATGTATGTGTTTATGTATAGTTATATACATATATATACACATGTATATATATATATATACATATATTTACACATGTATATATATATATACATATATTTATAAAAATAGGAATTTTAAACTAACAATTATAAATGATATTTCAAATTTGCATACAAATCAGACTTTCTAAAATTAACAATTTGATTTACTTGTAGTTTGAATACTCTCTGCAGATACAGTAATAATTGTTAATATATTCTGAGTCCATAGAATGTGCCTAACACTGTGCTAAATATTTTAGGTGGATCATCTCATTTAATTTTGACAAGAATCTCTATAATCTCTAGATATTATTATCACTCAAAATTTACCAATCCAAAAAATGAGACAACTGGTGGTTCAAGAAGTTAACTTGCCTATTGTTGCATAGCTGGTGAGCGGTAAATCCCAGTCTAATTTCAGAGTCCATGCTCTTCATCATTGCTCCCTATTGCCCTCAAGTAAAGAACATCTTTTTAATTCATCAAATTATGTTGATTCTGTCTTCTAAATATCTCATGGGTCCGTCTCCTCTCTTCAATCCTTGCTGCAGTCCTTGCTATGACCACCAAGCTCTGTCAGCCTGATTATTGTGGAATCTCTGTCTCTGGTAGTCTGACTCCTTGGGTTCATCTGTAACCCATGTGGGTAGCTGGTGATCACAAATTAGGTCACATTAGCATGAATTACCCATCTTCTATTGTCACGATAGTCTCTAACACTATAAATCTGGAACAAGAGCCTGATTCAATGCCTCTCAAGTACTCCTAGGTATTTCTTGAAGAAGGAGTCTCCCCTTGAGAAGCACGCACTCCTGCCACGATCTGCCATGCCTACCACCACTGCCCACACTTTGGTTACTGCCTCCCCAGTTCTCAAACCTGTAATCATCAGCGTGCCAAATGGCTGTTCACTTCCTTTAGTCCTCAATGATACCTTCTACCCAAAATGAGAATACCCTCCTTCAAACTCTACGACCCATTTTACCACAGGAGGCACAAAAGACCTGCACTTGTGCCTTAAATCTCTACAAAAACAGCTCTTTCACCTTTTACCTGACTTGCCATTGCCTTTAGGATTAAGGTTCAGCCTCTTGAAATGGGACGCAAATTCTGCACAGCTTCTCTACCTGCTCCTTAAGCTTCACCTTGAACCAACAGCGTCCTCTCTTTAGGAATAGCCAGGCTGACCTGCTCATGTGCCAGGGTACTGACCAGGTGTCCTACTGCCAGAGCCCCCCTAAACATCATGTTCCCTCGCATGGAACATTCTTGTTCCTTTCTGTCAACTGAAATCCTTCTCATTCATCATCTTTTGGCTCAAATATCCATTTCCCAGAGAAGCTTTTCTTTTTTTCTTTTAAATTAGGGCCCTATAGAACCCTACATTATTCATAGCCCTCATTTATACTTATTTGTGCAGAACTTTGATGAATACTTGTCTCCTTCAGTAGACTTGTGAACTCCACATGGGAGTGATTCTGTTTGGTTCACCATAGTGTCTTCCAGTTTGTAAACATGGCACCCAACACCTGGCAGACTCATGGTGAATGAATGAATAGCTTAATTAATTAAATTTCATCAAAGTCAATAAATAATTACAGAATTGTTTACATTACAAAGCCTTTTTAGTGAAATTTATTTTTAGGTTTTAGGGTATTCCTTTCAAAAATTAAATAAAGTATTTGAAGTGTATTATATTATGTTCATTTTAGTAAAGGTACCCTAGGATTATTGTTGTGGAGGGAGGAAAGAGCAATTTTCAACTCCAACCTAGAGTGTTAAGTGTTTATTCTATTTAAGATGTTTTCTTTATGGGTTGAGCTGTGTGCTTCCTCAAACACTTGTCTATTTTAAAAGGAAAGCCTTTTTATTTTAAGTAGATGCTGGTGGTTACAAGCCAGGAGGAATACAGATTTGACAAGTTTCTTTCTCTTTCATTTTTTTGTTAGCCAAACATTTTAGCAAGGAGTTATCAGTAATTGGCCTCTATTTCAGTGACAGAAAAGATTTGGAATATCTTGCCTTTGACCCACACGTGTTTTGGGAGACAGGGTGAAATGGACATAACGTCACACATTTTCTGGAATTTGACATGTTTGGTAATTTATACACAAGCAATTGGGTTTAGAACCGGGGAGTGAAATATGGTGATTCTAATGTGGAGTTTAGTTAAGATGTTTTCTTGGGCTGAGAAGTAAGGGTACAAAACTTAATGCTCAATTCTGCAAGAGTTCTGATCCTACCCACCTTAAAATGTTTGAACCCATGGGTTTCAAAAAAATCCATTCATGACATTCTGTTATGAAAAACTGGCTTTTTAGTAGAGAAACTTAAAGTTGGAATTAGTGGAATATTATTATAGTTACTGCATTTTCTTTTTCTTGGAGCTGTGATTCATGATTTTTTTTTATTAAGGACCTCTTTGATGAAAGCTATGGACTGTGTCTCCAGAAAGTTCAGATACACGTACTCGTACAACTTTTCACACAATTCTGGGGGGGGGGGTTTATAGCCACTGGAATCCTTCCAGAGTTCCTAGACTGAGAATACCTATTCAATATATCTACTTAATTCATGTGTCTGAAATAGCAGTGGCTTATATTCCTTGTCATTGCTCTCCTTATGATTTGTTTTATATCTGAACTCTAATTATCAAAGAGGAGGAATAAAGGAAATGCTCAAAGATTCATCATAGTAGAAAGAAACCTTTTCCCCCCCCTTTATCTTCAGGCTGTTATTTCTAGACTAGAGCTCTATTGTTCATGCTGTCCTCTTCATTGGCTACCAACCAGACAGAGCATGCTCCTGTAGCCCATTGCACAATCTCATCTTCCTCTGGGCTGTTACAGAATTAAAATAATTTTAACCCTCTTTCTTGAACATATTTTATTTCTACAGGCAGTCGTAAAAATGTAGAAGCTAAAAAGCAAATAAAGAAACAAAAATATAACTTGTTTACTTTGCTTTTAATTGTGAAAGAAATGACTCCTTCTGGACGTCAAATTTCAAAATTTGAATGTGGTTTCTTTTGTATTCTAGAGTAGAGGAAAATTCTCATTAGTTTAAAATGGTCATTTTCCAAGAGTACTCCAAAGTGACTAGATCTTAAACATTTCTAAAGCTACCACCCTTTTGCAGATATAAATGCATCATGCAATGGAATTTATTTATTTTTCCCTGGAACTCATATCTAAACATATCTACAAATCCACTGGAAGCAATTTACATATTCTGTGTATAAGTAGTAATTTTTACCAACATCCTACCCAGCTGAGGAACAATGTTGTTAAATAGGTTCAGTTTTACAGTATTAAAATAAACCTCCAAGCCTCAATCCAGAATCACAGGTCCACTCTTCACATACAGAAACACTGGTTACACTTGAAACCAATTCCCTCTGATTCTGCTGGTGATGTTTAGCAGAAGGCTTTTTTTGTGGGTGTAGTATTCACCTACCACAGCCCTTCTTGTGAGTCATATTGTTGTTTATGGATATCTCATGATTTGAAAATGAGGATAATATTTGATAGATAAAGTTTTACCTTTGTGCTTTTATGTATGTATTGTTTGCTGGCATGAAAAATATAGACAAAATAATAAACAAAGACTCTTGTTTGGAATGAGAAGAACCTGAGAAGGGAGTGGGGCTGAACTGACTTCCCTGGAAACAACAAGTGAGTACATGGGAGCAATAATTTGTCTACTTGGAGCCTTATTTCTGCTACAAGAGACCACTATGTGTGGCCCCTGGAAGGAAGCTTGGTAGAGAAATAATGACTGCTCTCTTTTGCTGGTGAACACAAACCAGTTAATTCTGATTCTCCTGGACTGTGTGCCCCTCTTGAACACTAGACGTCAGAATTACGGCCCACTGTTATGTGAGAGGAGATATAATAAACAGTTCTTGAATATTTGTTAAAGGCACCTTCCATTTTACCAAATTTTTACTTAACATAAAAGGAGTACTTCACTTTCCAACTCTTATGTGTTGGTCTACAATGTTCTTTTATCACAAGCAATAAAACGATTTTAGCACACATTTATATATATAATCATTATAGAGATATATAAACAGACAAAACATATATTTACAAGTTACATGGGTACCACTATATCAGTAAATTATATATTACAAAACATACACAAAAATAGAAATTAAGAAAGGTGAAATAAAACTAAACATTATTTGCAAATCAATTTTGTTGAATGAGTTAATGGGTTAGAAACCTTTTGTACTGTGATGAAAAAGTGCTGTTTTAACAACTTTATAGAGTTTTAATTCACAAACCGTATGGTTGACTCATTTCAGTGTACAGTTTAATGGTTTTCAGTATATTCACACAGTTATGCAAACATCAAGACCCAATTTTAGAACATGTTCTTCAGCCCCAGAAGAAACCCCACGCCCTTAGCCATAACTCCCCAGTGCCCTCAGCTCTAGGAAACCACGAATCTACTTTCTGTCTCCATAAATTTATCTATAATGGACATTTCATGTAGATAGAATGGTACAATCCGTGGTCTTTTGCGACTGTCTTTCCCTAAGCATGGTGTTTTCAAGGCTTCCTCTGTGCTTCAGGGTTCATCGGTGCTTTCCTTTTTTTTTCTTTCATATATAATATAGTAAAGTCTGTGCCTTTAGACCGGCTTCCTCCGACGGCCCCGCCCCTTCATGGGGCGAGGTGCGGCCCCGAGAGGCGTGCGGATCCCTGCCGGCTGCTCCGGGCCGCGCTAGCGGGGCTGGGCTGCGGGGCCGCGTGCCCTGCGCTCTGCACTCCCCGCAGCCCAGCCGCCCCAGCGTGTCCACGCAGCTTCTGCTCAAGGTGGACCGCACCTACTGCCTCACCACCCGGCAGACGCTGGGCCGGATGGGAAATCTTTCCCGTGCAGTTTGGGCCAGGCCGACTCGCTTGGCCATTTGGGGTCCATGATGAACTCTTCTGAGGCACGGAAAGCTGGTCATTAACAAGGACGTTGGAGAGAAAGGAGTGTTGGAGGAAGCGGAATTTTACAATATCACCTAGGAATAAAACCTGTGAAGGATAAAACTAGAGGACAGCAAACTATCTCAGGTGTTGTGAAACGTGTGCCGGGTGCTTCGTTGTCAAGAAGAGGAGCTCCCGCAGGTGGCGCCCATCATGGTTGCTACCTGAAAGCTTGAGCAGCTGGTCAGCGTCGGCTCTTTCCTTCACTGGAGAGCGAACACCAGGCTGAGTTCCTCCGTGTGATTTCCAGAGAGCTGCACGACTCCCCCCACGGCATGAGCAGTGAGCGCAGCCAGAAAGCCAAGATTTTACAAGAACGGGGTTCAAGGTTATGAGGAGCATAGAGTTGGCAGCCGAAGAAACATCTTTTCCCAAGAGGCAAAGAACTGCCCTATCAAGGAAACTTGGCCGTGAGAAGTCTGCTTTTGACAGGTTCCCCAAAGATGTTATCAGTCCTTCTTTGCTTCTGAGGTGGGTGGTGAGAGAGGGGACCAGCCGTCCTTGGCCCTTTTCTCTGTCCCAATGCTGAGGAGGCACGCTGGCCAGGTGGGCCCCTGAGTGGAGGCCTGTGCTAGCTTTTTCCAGGTGCACTCAGACCTCAGGTGGGACGCTCCCTACTGACTCTGAAGGTCATTAAAGGCAGTGCTTTTGGTGCTACATAAACATTCTGTAAGGAAGCCTGGGCCTCACTGGTAGGAGGTGGCGGCAGACTGTATCCCCGGGGTTTGCGTGTCTGTTGGTCACCTGCTCACGCACCAGGGAGTTGGCTCTGCCTGCCAGGTGTGATCAGTTGGGGGTTTCTCAGCCTCTGTGGTGGCTCCTGACAGAGTGGCCTCCACATGTTCATTACTTCTCCAGCCTCTGCTGGGAGGCTTGCCTTTCTTCAGGGT
This sequence comes from Smutsia gigantea, assembly GCA_032199065.1. Taxonomy (NCBI): domain Eukaryota; kingdom Metazoa; phylum Chordata; class Mammalia; order Pholidota; family Manidae; genus Smutsia; species Smutsia gigantea. The sequence continues at coordinate 177,589 of JAVSCE010008399.1, forward strand.
AGGACTTGGGCTTAGCGATTTGTATTTTCCAGGACAGAGAACTTTGTATCCCTTATTTCCCAAAATGGACATCTCCCTAATGTTTTTACTTTTTAGAAATGCTTAACGGTGTTGCTACATTTTGGATACATCTGTTAAATCATTTAAAGCGAGGTAGATGTTTTGCTTCGTCTGTCCCACTGCCGGGCTCGCGCGGGAGCTGACACCAGTCAATCTCTCCTTTGTCTCGCCTGGGATGGAGGTGGGGACAGGAGGCCTGACTGCCTGGCTTATGGAGCTGAAACAATGGGGCCCACTGAAAACTGGATGTTTTATAGCACATCACAAATCTTTCTTGCCAGCTTTTTCGTTTTCTATGTATAACCAGGCGGTTTTCTGTAATATTTCTGGGATGTTTGAGACTTCACACATAACCTACATGGGCTTTACCCACCTGACATGACATTGGAGCTGCTAGGATTCCTTTAAAAACTTATTTGCATGCTTTGAGAGCAGACCTTTCTTAGCTGATTGTGGGGACTGTCAGAGTCTGGGAAACCAAACTTGGACAGGCAGCTCTTTGCCTCTTGACCTCTAGCTTCCCAGGGGAACTGTGCGCAGGACCACCAGTGCTGCCAACAGGTAGGTGAGAGACTGTGACACATGTCATTTCAAATGCTTCTGGAGACTTCTGCTTGTTCCTACTTTTCTTTTCCTTCATCAATATCCTGATTAACCAACTTCTCCAGAACCTAGGACTTACCTCCTTTTTGTAGGGTCTGTTGTATGTTAAATGTTTGGCTTTCATGGTTTATAACAACCTTTCTTTAGGGTGCATTTAGCCACTGACTGACCCTCTCATCCAGTGGAGCCCAGGGCAGGAGGGCTGCCTGTTGGTGGCCTCAGGGTGTGCCCTGTGGAGAGGTGCTTAGCGTTGTTCGATTTATGACCCTTGACAAAATAGATAGGCATGTGGATTTTAAATTTAAAGATATTAAGATTTAATTAGCTGAAATTTATTCTGAGGGTATATTTATAATTTTGTACTTTTTTAGGTATCTGTATTTTATCAGCTTGCGGTGTAATGCTAGTTTCCCCTGAAAATATCAAATAAGGTTGTGTATTTATGAATGAGCAATAATTAAAAATGAAACAAAACAAAAAACTTGTTTTTTATGGCTAGATAATATTCCATTGTATAGATATACTATATTTTACTTATCCATTAATCAGGTGAACATTTGGGTTGTTTCTACATTGGGCTATTATGAATAGTGCTGTTATGAACATACATGCATAAGTTTTTGTGGACATTTCATTTTTCTTCGGTATATACATATTATTGAAATTGCTGGGTCATATGGTAGCTCTACGTTTAACTTTTTGAGGAACTGCCAAACTGTTTTCCAAAGTGGCTGCATCATTTACCTTCTCAACAAGTGTATGAAAGTTTCAAGTTCTCCACATCATCACCAATACTTGCTATTATCTATCTTTTTGATTATAAACCATTCTAGTTGGTGAAGTTGTGTCTCATTGTGGTTTTGATTTGTGAATCTCTGAAAGCTAATGATGTTGAATATCTTTTCATGTGTTAATCAGCCATATGTATAACTGTTTTAGAGAATTGTTTATTCAAAAACATTTTTTTAGCACTTTAAAAGAATATACATTTATTATATAGTTCTGTAGATCAGAAGTGCAATATGGGTCTCACCAGGCTAACATCAAGGTATCAACAGGCTGTGTTCCTTTTTGGAGAGGCTATAAAAGAGAATTTGTTTCCTTGCTGGTTCACACGTTGGTAGAATTCAGTTCCTTGCAGTTGTAGGACTGAAGTCTTCATTTTCTTGCTACATGGCAGGTGAGGACCATTCACAGCTTCTAGAGGCCACTTGCATTTCTTGCTTGAGACTCCCATCCTGCATCTTCAAAGCCAGCAACAGGGCGTCCCTGTCAAGCTTCAAATCTATCCTCCTCCTCCAACTCATTTCTCTGACTGCAGCCTGGATAGGTTCTTTACTTTTATGCACTTGTGATTAGATTGTGCTAGAAACTGTTTGTTTTTAAATTGGGTTTCCTTTTATTAATGAGGCATAAGAATTCTTTGTGTTGGATATATGTCTCTTTTATCAGGTATATGATTTAAAATTATTTTCTGATTTGTGGGGTATATATTTACTTCACGATGTCCTTTAAAGCATAGAGGTTTTTCCTCTGATTGTGTCTAATTTATTTTGGGGTCAATCCTTTGGGTTATCTAATAAGATTTACTCCTATATTTCTAATAAGACTTTAATAGTTTTAGCTTTTATAACCCATTGGAGTTAATTTTTCTGTATGGTGTGAGGAAGGGGTTCAGTTTCATTCTTTTAAATGTGGATATGCAGCTCTTCAAGCTCCATTTGTGAAAAGACTATCCTTTCTCCACTGGATTGTCATGGTACTGTGATGAAAATCAGTTGACCATAAGTGTAAGAGTTTATTTCTGGGTTCTCAATTCAATTCCATTGATCTGTATATCTATCTTTATGCAAGGACCACAGTGCTTTGATGAATAACTATAGGGTTTGAAATTAGAATCCCCTTCCTACCTCAGGATATTTCATAAAAGTTTGTGCTATGTGACCCTTGATGCAGGGACTGGGTGTAAATGCTAGTGTCTATCCATATATCAAATATTAGTTTATTTGCTTTCTTGTCTTTTTGTTTAAAAATTAAATGGGCATAGAAGCTCTGCTATTTTCTTGTGCATCCCACTGGATTGGCTTGTACTTCTTGCTTTGGAGACTATTGCTCTCAAAGTGCCAAACTTGGGCTCTATTCTGCATGATCCCAGCCTTTAGCCAAATGTCATCAATCAGTAGCTCACCCCTACTTCAGGGCCCCAAGGTAATATTGAATAACTTGCACATGCCTAATAACATCTCCAGGGGAGTAGCTTTCTCTGAAATTTCATCTCAATCACCCTGTTCTAACTATGGTTCTAATAGGATATAGAGTGATTATTCCAATACAGTGGTGAGTCAAAAAAAAAATGTTAGAGGAAATCTTAGTGACCTAGAGTTGCTGATGGGTTTACCAGAGAGTTTTCTGATACAAAGCAAAGAAAAAAAAACAAAAAGTTTAAATTACATTAAGAAGTTATGTTGATTTGCCAGCTCAGTCAAATAAGAGAGTCAGATGTTTCCCTCTAATCTTAGACTAGAAGCAGTTAGATTTCTATGATATAATATATACACCATCAAGCTCAACATTTAGTGAATCCCCTGTTGTGTTCCAGGCTCTAGGTTTGGGACCAGAGGATAACAGTGCAGTGAGGGTTTCTGTTCAGGGGTAGTCTGTATCTAGTGTTTCCTCCTTGTTCAAGCCCCAAGTAAAGTATAACAGTTTCTAATGACTTTTAAAATAAAATTATGTTTATTAGGCAATTTGGAAAATACAGGTTAGCCAAAATAAGCAAATGCAAATGACTATCAAAAAATTGATCATAGAATTACCATTAAATGTCTTCATGTTTTGTCAAATATTTTCTTTGCACATTATTTTTTCTTTTGTTCCACAGCCTTGATTTAAGTTCTCAATTTATATCCTTCACTCATTTCTCAGTTTCTTCAGTATCATATGCTCACTGAGATAATTTTAATGATAATATGTTGAAAATCTAGAGACAAAATGATTTAATTGTACATGTTATTGTTTATCTGTTGGTGAAAGTTGGTACAATTTAATGGATATCTTATGAAGATATGGTCTAAAAGTAAATCGGTGTCCTTAAACTCAGTAAAAAATACATATTTTCATACTTATTTTTACTATTTCTTTTCGTATCTACTTTTGTTTTTATTTTCCTTTCATTCATTCTTTCTTTATTTTCCATTTCATCTTTGTTTCCTCCCAACAAAAACTTTGGCCTCCCAGTAATTTGTTGTTATAATAATATTGGCATTTTATATATGCCAATTTATTAAACATTTAAAATTTATTTTAGATGTGTTCATATACAGAGAAAATTAGAAAGATTATAATAATGAACATCCATAACATACAGTTTTAAGAAATAAAACATAGCATGTATAACTGAAGTTTCTTGTATATCTCTTCTGTTTTGTCTCCATCCCATTCCTTCTCTTCTGAATGTGCTTAATACTTTTCCCATGCATTTCTTTATATTTTTATTATATTCATAGCTGTACTTAAATAATATATGATATTCACTTACATATATTTAAACTTAAATAATTGACTTCATATACATTCTTCTGCTTGCTTTTTTCACTCACCAATTTTACTGTAGGCTTATTACCCATCTTCACTTTTACCCAATATTAGTGGATTGTTCTTTAAAGTGGTTGTAACAACTCATTCTCCTACAAGCAGTCTAAGTTTCTCTTGCTCTTTATTTTCACTAATATTTGGTATTAGACTTTTAAATTCCTGATCTAATGACCATATAGTACTATCTCATGTTGGTTTTAATTTGCATTTTCTTCATCATCATTGAGGTTTCTATTCATATATTGGCTTATTGAAATGTTTCATTATCTGGGAATTTCCTTTTCATACTTGTTGATTTTTCTGTTCTAATTTATTTTTCACAGTTATGTATATAGTGTAGGCAGTAAACATTGTTTTATGTTATGCCTTGCAAATATTTTGCCGCCAGTTTACCTCATCTTCTCCTTTAGGCACAATGGTTTTGACCCAGGGCTCTGGCCAGCCATGGTTTACCTGGATTTGAATTATTTCTGAACTTGTGCCAGTACCTAAAGCAGTGCCTGTGTCTGAGCAAAGCAGTGTTTGGGTTGAGGAGAGAGCTGGGGCCATTCTTCCCAGCCCCAGTCATTAGGTCCCAGTAAAGGGGCTGCAGACGCCCAGCTTCAGGCCCTAGTGGGTGCTCAGTGGGAGTCAGGTGCATTCCAGACTGTTTAGTCTCTTTTCCACCGGGGCTTGTGTTTTTCTGGCTTATGATATTTGAATTCCTTGCTTTCCTCAAGTTTAGAATGATATTCTCCACATTTTTTCCTAAAAAGTTTTATATTGTGCATTGTACATTCATTTTTTATTAATTCATTTTAATTCATTTTTTATTGTTTTTGCATGTAGTATTAAGTTATCTAAATTCATTACTCACCTTAGGGATAACCAGTTTTCCCAGCATCATTGATTGACATTCCTTGTTTACTTACTACTCTGTAGGTCATTTCTGTGATATATGGAGTTTCCATATACTCATGGGCATGCTTCTGGGCTCTCTTTTCTATTTCATTTATATATTCTTTTGCTAATATTTTACTGTGTTAAATAATTTAGTCTTTAGTGTATAAATATCTGGTTGGGCCTGTCTCCCAACTTATTCTTTATTTTCAAAATTAATATGATCAGTTGTATGCCTTTGCTCTCCTATACAAAATTTAGAATCATCCGAAACATTCCAGAAATTACAATTTGGGAAGAACTGAATATATCTTTCTTTCACAGAATATAGTTCATCTGTTCATCTACATACTTTACATTTATGGCTATAATGTGATCTTTTTAATACTATTCTTTTTCAGTAAAATATATATAACAAAATATTACCATTTTAGCCATTTTTTAAGCGTTTAATGGCATTATGTATATTCACATTGTCGTGCAACTATCACAACCACCCATCTCCAAAACTTTTTAATCTTCCCAAATTTAAACTCTGTACCCATTGAACAATAACTCTGCATTTCTCCCTCTCCCCAGGCCTGGCAACCACCATCCTACTTTCTGTCTTTACAAATGTAATTACTCTAGGTATGGCAGATAAGTGGAATCACACATTATTTGTCCTTAGTAACTGGCTTATTTCATTTAGCATAATGCCTTCAAGGTTCATGCATGTTGTAGCACATATCAGAATTCCCTTCTTTGTTAAGGCTGAATAATATTACATTGTAAATATTAATTCTTTAAAGTTTGTTGACACTTGCTTTATTGTATTTGTCAATTTTGTAGCTGTTATGTGTGTGCCTGAAAGAACATGTGTATGTGTATCGATTGCCAATTTAATATATTCCCAAGCTAGTGAATTGTGCTATTCAAATCTTCTGTAACTTCTTGTTTTATTATGAATTTTTATGTCTCCTTCCATGATCTGGATTTTTCAGTTTTTCTTTATAGCTCTGCCAGTTTGTGTTTTTTATATTTTTGAACCCATGGTATTAGTTTTAAAGTTATTTTTTTGTACTTTGTATTACCTTGTATTTACCCATATGGAGTCTGTAATATTTTCCCCCTAAAGTCTGTTTTGTCTGTTTTGAGCATGGCTGTACAAGATTGCTGCTGCTTCTCCTTTTTGTTAGTATTTTCCTTATATGTCTTCATAGAACCTTTTAATTTAATCTTGCTCTGCCAGAGAATATATAGCCCTTTTATTTTTTTAATTCAATTTGACTATTTTCATCTTTTAACTGGTAAATTGAGTGCATTCACATAAACTAAGTCTAGTGTTATTTGGGGATTTCTTTCAAGCATCTTATTTTGTGAATTATATTTGTTAACCTTTTTCAATGCTTATTTTTTTCTACATTTTTTTTTAGATTTTTCTTGGTTTTGCTTCCTTTTCAAAATTTTTGGTCTACTCTAAAGTTACACACATTATCTCTATTTATTTAATAGCTACTTCTAAATTATTAACATGCATGTTTAGCTTTAAAAAGTCTCAAATCAACCAGTATTTCTACACCCACCCTGAATAATACAAAGACTTTAGAACATATAAAAATTCCCACCAGCTGATGGCATCTTACAAAATAACCTCTAGGAATATTTATAATCCTAATTTTCTGTAAAAGCAAGACTTTTGAAATTCAAAACACTGAACCAAAAGGAAAATACAATTTTCTCTTACTGCTAAAAAGAGGAATATATGTTCTGTAAAGAAATGACTTTAGAACTAGAATTTTAGTATTTTTTTCTTATTTTTTCCATGAATTTTTTCATTTAAGTGATCTTTTACGCTAATTCAAATAATTCTGATTATTTCAAAGGTTAAACACTATAATTTTTTAATTTCTGTATTTGCTCTTGCTGAAATTGCATGATGATACTGATTACAGCACACAATGAGTAACCACCCACATATTCTGGAAGCAAATGTAACTGCCCAGAACAAAAGGAAAAACCCAGGAGCCGCAAAATAGGTCCCTGGGCCGTGGCAAAAATAAATTAGGACTTTTTTGCATTTAATGGAAATTTCAACAGTGTTTTGAATTTCTAACAGAAACAAAACCCAAAATAACTGTTGTTACAAAAAAAGTAGAACCTTGAAGTCTCCTCAGTTCAGGGCTTTGTCACCTCATAATCGCCATTAGAAAGCCAGCTGCAAATGTGTGTCTTACTCTGAGCAAGACCATTGTGCTTGTCATACAGAGAACAAGACCTAGTCCTACCCACTTTCCAAATAGATGACAATGCCTCTCCCCCATGACTTAGAGAGCCCCCGTGACGGCAGTATCTTACTAGGTATCAATGAAGAATTTGTAAAACAGGTTGTGTAGTAACTTCTGTGAAAGCAGTTTGCAGTTTTTAGCTGTGGGAGGAGGCAGATGGTATTCAGGATTAGTGTGGTCTTCGACCACTTCATATAAAGAAAGGTTGTCTTAACACATCCTAGTAACCTGAGAGAATTTCCCTGAAAACCAAGTCCTCAATGAAAGCAAGTGAAAAAAGAAAGACTAATAAATGCATAAGAATCATACTCAATATAGTATATTTAAAATATATTTTAATCAAAAGTCCTGTTTTGGGGAGAGAGCATGTTTATTATTTACTTAATGGGCATGACACACTTTCCAGTGGGGCTCAATGGATGAAAGATCAATTTGGGTATCCAGTTTTTAATAACAGTAGTTTCTGAACTGTTCAACATTTTATTTTTCTGACAAAGCAAGAGAGAAAAATGCACTTTCGCACTTACTTAGAATTATGGAAAATAACCACAGACAAAATTATTTCTTATTAATGTTGCGAATAGAAAAAAATTTAGTGAAACACTTCAATAAATTACAGTTACAACAGAAAAATATTATTTCAGTTTTCAGCCTCAAGTACAAAACCTTTTATTGTTGAGGAGTAATATGTATTTGTAATAAAAATGGTTTACCATTTTGTGGTACTTTGGTGATTAATATGCACCATAATAATGGTGTGCCTTACTGGATTGTCAAGATTTGCCCTATACATTAAAAGTTATGCTTCATGTATAAAACTGTATAATTATAGTCAATTCTTTTGAAAGTGAATAAACTTTTCTCTCTTCTATAGTCCTTTTTTGGCAGAATATTCAAATATTTGACTCATGTTTTCTGTAAAGTCCACTGATTATGAATCCATCCTAAATAAGTGTTTAAAAGGTTTGACTGTTTATGTTAAATAGCATTTAACACTTTTCTTAAAGTGTTAATATGGGTAATATGCAGAAAGTTTGGAAACCACATAAAATTATAAGGAAAAATAATCCTCAAATCACTCATTTCCTTCATTGTCTCTTGGCTTCAACACTAATTTCAGAGTGTTGTTCTTTGATTATTGTTTTGTTCTCTATTTTCTTATATTTTTCATTAACCATTCTTTGGTTCTTTTATGTTGTGACTGCTTATAATATGCTTTCTTGTCTTATCCTTAAATTGTGATCTTAAGGATGACTGTATTTCTATGCATTTACTTGTTCAATTTAAGTTTATGTGTGAAACACTGCATGGGAACATATGAGTCAATATGCAGAGCTTATATCCTTATGTTACTAACTAGGGATATAATGCTCAAATTTTGGGTGTCAGCCCACAAGAAGAGGAGCCATGCTTAACTCACTTTCTTGTCTGTACAACCCAGCGTGGAATCTGCTTCCTTTTACATGCCTGATAGATATTGGCTGGACACTTATGTGTGAGGAATAAGTAACTACTATTGAACAAGTAGTTATCTTTCTATTATCTATATTGCCATATTCCTAATAGTCTACTTATTGGATAAGTAGGATTTTGCTTGCCTAGTTGTAAAGTTCTGTATTAAGATGTAACATTTGTACCATGCTTAGGAGTTGGTGGACTGTTATCTTAAAGGGTTCCTGTGAAGCCCAAGTGAAATGATAACTATGCTTTATTTAAAAAGGAAGGTGGTGGTGTAAATTTACATGGAGCTATTACAGTATTGAGTTATTCATTAAGAGATAAAACACATAGTAACCCCAGTCATCTAAAACACGGTTATGTTATTGGAAAAAGCCATGGCCTTTAATCTTAATGCACAAATAATCATTTAGATTCAAGAAAGCATAAGAAAAGATACAAAGTGCCACAGAAAATAAGTTTGCAGATGAGTTAGATGCAGTTTCTGGTTCAAAAAGATTTCAATATTATACATGGAGAGAGAATCAGTCTCTCTCTCTCTCTCTCTCTCTCTCTCTGTATCTAGAGCTGCCCCCCTCCTTCACCTAGCTAATTCAGTTTATTCTTTATGTTTCGAATTAAACAGCACTTCCTTAGATGGAAGTTCACTCAACCTTTACATCAGGTTCGTCTTCACAGTTTTTCATGGCATTCTGCACTTTTCCTGTATAGCATTCATTATATTTATAATAACATTATACTTAGAAATATTTAGTATCTGTCTCCTCAGTAGACAATAGATATAAAAAGGCTCAAAACACCAGCAAAATGTCTGGCACAGTTTGAGCTCAATAAGTAGTTATTGCTACAATAACTCAGACAGATGAAAGATTAAAGCAGAGAAAAAGTGTGATGGGAATGAAATGGAAATGGAAAGCACATTTAGTGGGGGAGCTTACAAAGTTCTATGTAGAATTGAAGTGGATCTTCAAGAATCTGTATGAATGCTGAGTGTGAAGCTTCATAGATACACCTAGAGGGGATGATATAGAAAAGATAGATTTGTAGAATCATGAATGATCAGGGCCAGCATATCCATTAGACACAGAATTCATAATACTTAAAGGGGCCAACAAAATGTTTTAAATTTTAATGTTTTAGTCAGAAGAAAAAAAAAATTATAATAATATATAATAATGACCCCAATGAATGCCAAAGTAAGCATAAAATGTAATTTTCAATATTGTTTTTTTAAGGAGGAAGGGGCCCCCAAAAGCCAAAAGTGCCCAGGGCCCATAGAAGTCATGATGCACACAGGGGATGGGATTTGGGCTAGAACCTGGAAAAGGAATAGAAGACTTAATGTGAAGAATGCAAATTGACCTCAGATCAAGGAGAACCCAAATGACAGGCTAGGGAATTTCTTCAAACTTTGGTTTACTTTCAGAGATTTTTGTGATACAAGAGGGCTTTGGGAAGAGAATTCCAGCAGGAAGGAATAGGATGGAGTTAGTCTTAGAAATAGGGTAATCAATCAAGGGCCTTTTGCATTAGTTTAGATGAGGGTTAAAGAGGATGTTACTGTAGGAAGAGACTCAAAGAATGTAAATTACAAACATTCAGATATATATTTATCCTAAAATATGCATTTTAGATCATATGCACAAAATTCCTTTACCCCATAGAAAATCCCAAAGTCATAATTACACATTTACGTTCTTTCTGATTGTAAGGTCCATGCAAGGAGGGACTATGTCAGCTTTACTGCTGCATCCTCTGGGCATTGAACGTGGAGACACTTAAGAAAACAGGGGTTAGACTTCTGTAAAGTGTTCAGACAATAATGTGGCCAAGCCGTCCTAATCATCATACCCAAAGCCTGAGTATGTGACAAATGATTGATGGTTCAAATATTCTGCAGAACAAAACAAAAGTAACAACATATGCATTAATTATAACTTATTTTAAAGTTAATTTTAAAAGATTCTTAATTTTTTTCTAAATTCTAAATAGTATGGTCTATAACTAAATATATGTTTATAATCATAACTCACATGTTTATATGTAGCATTAACTCACAGATAAAGTTACGATGATATATAAAACCATATACTATGCATTGAGTACTGCTTTGTTGTACGTTGATTTGTTAGCATTCTAGGTGAGTAACTTGTGTATTTAGAATGTACCAAGCCTTGTGTTAGAAATACAAGATGAATATCACATACAGTAATTTGTGTTGGGTGCTATGGGGGTACCTAACCTAACAGGAAGGTTAAGGCAAGGCCTTACTAAGAGGTGATATTTGCATCAAGCCTTGAAAGAGTACATTGCTATCCAGGCAGATCAAAGCAGAAGGGCATTGCACATTAAAAAAATGGGAATTAGAATTGTATTTAAAAGACTTTGTTAGGCTTTTGGAGGGGCAGTTTCCTTATCCATGGCTTTTGATAATCATCTTTTGTATCACTGTTCAGCTATTTTCCACTTTTGTTGAGACCATGGAAAAGGAAAGAAACATAAAAAGCAACACAAAGGTTATGAATTCCCTGATGTTGAAGAGAGAGGAAATATTTACTGTATAATATTGATAGTTAAATTATCTGCCTATCTGTGTTTTAGAGGTTGTCTTTTTTGGAGACAGAAGAATAGACTAAGTGACTTTTCCAGGAGCTTCCAGACTTTGGCTCTTTGATTTGATAACTTGAGAAGTATGAAAAATGATAATGTTAAATCACTGAGATTATATTTAATATTCTGTAATAGAATTAAAAAATCTTTTATAGCATTGGCATAATACCATACATTTGAAAAATTCATTGTTCTACATACCATGATATGAAGACTGAAACATCAAAATACAGCCATTCAGTTGGTAATTTTTAGGCTCCCATAATTTCATTACCAATATTACTGAAGTGAATCCAAGATAGAATTTTCAGAATTGAGCCCTTTGGGCAATGAATGTAGTTGAATTGTTCTCCCACTTTCTGTTGTAGCAGTTCTGGGGCTATATTCAAAATGCTGGTATCAAGATAGGAAATGAGTCTAAGTTGATGTTTCTCTTGAGGTTAAAGGTCTGTTTCTTTCAATCAGTCCAAACTGACAAGCCTCCTGCCATCACCTCCTCCTTAGGCAGGCAGACAGGCCCTGGCCGTCAGTGTGAAAACATCTGTTGAATGGATTTATTGACTAGATCTTGTTTTTCCTCTCCCTTTCTCTATTTTTTTTCTTTTTCCTTCACACCGTTTATTATGTCTCTGACCTGATGAACTTAATTTGTTTACATGTCACTCTCAGTGTCTCCCTCAATGCTTGTCTCATGTTTCTTTCTACTGTGCTCTTTTCTTGGCAACAGGCCTTTCTGGAGCCCCAGCACACATGTGCGCTCTCCGTGCGCCAAGCTCAGCTGGCTGTGGTTGGCATGGATGGATTAGAGAAACATCGCCTTGTCTCCAGGACTCATTCCTCCCCTGCTGCCTCCATTTTACCTCACCCAGCAATGGACTGCCCCCTCCAGCCTGGCTCTGCAACTGGTAGGAATCCCTAAAGGCTCTCTCTAATAGGCAGGCTAAATGCACGGTTCTTGTAGGATTAAACGATTTAAATGCTCTGAATAACTCCAAGAGCAGAACGCTCCACTTTAACCCAATGCAACCCAAATTTTATGAGGTTATATTGGCCACAAGACAAACAGCACATCTGATAAATCTTAGGCTTAGTATTAATAGCCTCATAAATTGTTATCATTCAAGAGCCTGGAAAACACATCAACAGGTGCATGGGTCTCTTTTGGAAACAAAAATCCCTACAACATTCTTTAACAGTGTTCTTCAATCTCTTCCTTCTAGTAGTCCAGGCCACTAGGAAATTTATGATGGTTGGTTTCATTTGACTCTAAAGGAAGCCTCTCCCCAACTTTGTTTTTCTTGTTTTGTCTGTTTCACTGTTTTCTTCTGACACTCCATACAAGTGACTCATGGGAGACAATGGTGCCAAGGCAAACCTTGGTTCATTCTACATACGTTAGTTCCATGTCCATTTGTTATGGCATCTCCAGGCGGGCTATTTGACCAACCTCTTTCTTTGCCTACAGCTGTGTTGGTATTTCAGAACAGCCTGACTATGCAGGAAAACCAGGTAATTCCAAGGCCAGAGGGAGGTCGAGTCTGGAACATACACACAGAAGGGGTGCTTTTCCCTCTATGAGAGAACTGTGCTATAAATACCTATGTGGATAAATTTTATTTTCTGCCTGTTGGACCCCTTTCTTGTTCCATGCTCTCAAACTGTGGCCAATAAAATGAAAGACATTACAGCCCTAAGGGACTCATAATTTAGATGCAGCAAGAGGCGAATTCATATGTACTTTCCCCCAAGGCTCTCACAGGTTATCTGATTTAGTTTTGAATCAATTTTCAGGATTCAGGTTTGTTTTGTGTGGCTTCTGAGACCTCATGCAACCCTTTGTGCTTGGAAAAGTTAAACTTTTTCTGAAATCACATTCCCAAGCCTTGATGCCATCTTTACTTAAAACTCAATGAGTGGCATAGCCAAATTATTTAACTTTGACAGACATCTTTAATAAGTTTGCATAGAAGCTACCTTTTATAATGTGTTACATCATATGACAACATTCCGTACTAGAAACTACAGGGTGGGTATATTAGCCACTGCCTCTGATCCTTCTACTTCTTGGAGCACAGCAGACCTTCCCTGGTATCCCAGGGTGTGAGCAGAGGCTCTTTGGATCCGTCATTCCTAGGTCTGTCCCTGGTCTTCAGAGAGGTTTTACTCAGAGCCAGATAGTTGATGTAGAGGAATACTTTTGTAGGTAGTCAGAGCAGTAGCCTTTGCGAATTTCGTACATGTCAGTTCTTTTTCCTGAAAGTGGTTTTTATTCAGCCATAAGCTTTCAGAGAACACCGAGTAGCAACTCTCCTATCATAAGCCATTTCCATTCACTCAGAATCATTTCCTGAATTTAAAAGTGAGCTTAATTCATAAATTCATGGTGCTGTTCCCATGTGTGCTGCTCTCCGCTACTGTAATCCTACCCACAGATTTTCTTTTCTTAGCTAAGAAGGGCAGCCTTTCCTGATGTGCTTGGTTTCCTCTGCTTGTATATGTCCCTTCAATATGAATGAAGCAAGGTCTTTTAATATGAGAACCATCCTACCAGTTTGAGAAAACAGTGTTGCCAAAAGGACAGGGTTTGTTGACCTGAGAAGAACCAAGGTGAAAGGGTGGACTGCACACCTAATAACATAAGCAAGACATAAACATAATCTATTCATTCAGACTAAAGATGGTCATTTCAGATGATAAGGTTCTTTCCCATAATGTCAGCATCCTATATTTATCAGATTTTATAGTCCAAACACAAATAGGCAAAGAAATGAGTTTGAGATTATTTTCTTGATGAAAATAATCATGAAAATGTGCTTGATGAGGCACATTTCTTGCCTAATGAGAGATTATTTAAACTCATGTTTTAAAAAATACAGGATTTTGTACTTAATAAGCATTAAATAAATTTTAGTTAAATAAACTAATATTCACTTATATAGTGTATATATATATTTATGTATGTAAAATATAGTTGCATATATAAACACTTATGAACTTACTAGTTCACATTTGAAAACACTGAAAGTTACTTTGTAATTATTATTCTGATTAAAGAATGATTAAGTGATTTCAAGGTTATATCTAAAGTAGAGAAAAATCTTCTTCTTGTCTTATTTGACTTTTGAAATGTTGCATCCTAACACTTAAATTATTAAAATAAAAATGCTCAATAATTTTTTATATCATGCAAAGTATATAATTTATATGCCTGCCAATAGCCCCTCCACTGTCATTGAGATTAAAAATATGTATTTGGTTGGTGACTTTTATGTAGTACTTTTCCAAATCCAAAGGAAATGAAATGCACATCTTCCTTCTGCTTCTCCACATATTGTTCTGGCTTTAATCCAAACTTAAATTTCACTTATAACCTGTACGCTCTGATAATCCACATGATTGCAAAATTCATTTTTGTGTTTCTAATGATCTCATTTTAGAGGTGAACTTTTAAGGCTTTCAGTTGTGGTATGTCTGAGAACAAATAGTCTTATATTTGTCTGTTTGTTGAATATACATTTAAAAAAATCAAAAGTGACATTTAAGTGTGTTCTTTGGGCATATTTTGTGGGGTTATTTTTCCCCCAAAAAGAAAGTCATACAATATCACACAATCACTAGTTGTTCCACTAAAAAGTAAGGAAAACAAACACATTGTCAAGAGAGGGATCTGCTTGAATTCATTCTGTAACAGCTTGCTTTTTGGTGCAACTAAAAAGTTATTTGATCCAAAAGTCACATAATTTTCAAGGCACACCATTCTAACCGTCACCCTCCATGTGGGTCCTCAGCGGCCACCTGAAGTAGCCACACCACCCTTTTTGTGTAAAGAACAAAACAATGTTCCTGGGGAAAATACTGTCTGAGTTCAGTCAGTTATTGAAAGATGAAAGTCTCCGGTCCATTTCCTATGAGGACATGAATGGAATAAGAAACAGAGTAAGATGTAGCTACTACCTGATGGTCCCACAGAGAGCCCCATGGAAGGTATGTCTAGGGTGGAGAAGAGACCGTGATTGTGCAGCTGCTGGGGTGATAATGAAGACTGTGTGTCACAGAGCCAAGTTGCCACACAAAAAAGGGGATTTTATGTTATATTGCAATATGAGTAATATTCAATTTGAGAAGTGCTTTTTCTATTTAAAGATAAAGCATGTTGTTTATATGAATTCTGATAACTAAAGAAAGGGCAACATATTTTATTTTGTCTGCCATAGTGGTCGCTTATATTTGACTATTTATTCCTAACAGATGAGGCTTAGCCCATGGTTCACAACAGGATACAGTAGATGATACAGTTTTGCTAGTTTATAACAAACGGGATTCACTGAAACAAGAATTCAATAGGAAATACATTTGATTGGCTTTATCTCCCCTATCACCCAGTATGATTTAAGGTCTTAAACCCGCAACACTAGGATACTTTGCATCATCCGTGAGTAAAATATTTCACTTTAGTCAGCATCTAAAGTGAAATAGAATCATAGTGCTCAAATTAAACCAGCATTTGTGAAACCTATTAAAAATAATTTAGCTAAAAGAAATTTTAAGTTGATGTTTAGGGGTTGGCACATCATGATAGAAAGTGAAATGTGACGATAGCAACACTGGCCTGTTTTCCTATTTTCTTTTCTTTTCTTTCTTTTTTGAATGAAAGATGTTTTTTCCAAGTCAGGCTAACTCCAGTTAATCTTTCAAGTTTTAGTTTATATGCTATTTCCTTCAGAAAGCCTTGCTTAGCCAGCTAAATCCAAATCAATCTATTATGGCCCTTCATAACAAACTGGATTTTTTCCCCCCAAAATTGTGCTTACCTACTGATTTCAGGGATTGTGTCCCAGTGGGCTCTCCATGAGGGAAGAGAATATGTATTTCTTTGTTCTCTGTAACCCTAGCACTTAGGTACATGGATAGCACACGTACTACCTGTCTCAGAATGGAGAGACTTATTTCCTTTGGGTAGATAACGAGTTTTGAAATTAATGACCTCAAATATATGTGCTTGAAATTTCTCCTGAAAAACTCCTCCAAAATTTGCTCATTTAATTCTCACTGAAGATGATAAAAATAGCTATCCTGTTTATTTAGGAGACTGAATCAATTTGATCACATATAACATAGCATATATATATATATATATACTAGTTACATGTATGCACATAAATGTATTTGTGTATATATGATATTTTTAATTAACTTTTTTTTTTTGCTTTTTCATGCCTGAGAATGTCACCCTATTACCTTCACACACACTTGGACACAGACTTACTGGAGCACACTTTTTTTTTTTAAGTGTTGATATATGATCAAGTGCTCAAGTATGTAGCATTGAGGAGGAGAAGTCCGAGTTCAGCATTGAAGAGAAGTCTGAGGCCATTCTCATATATATTCCTTTGTGGGTAGCCTGTTCATTCTATTCTGGAGCCTGATAATACATTTTCTTGTTAATTTAAAAAAACAAATCATCTTTATGATGTGCATATGCGGTTACATGCTCATGCACGTTTCTTTCTACTAACAGAAAAATTCTTCAGTTATTCCTCTTAGTCAGTCTGATTTCCTCCTCAAGAGCATTCACAACTTTTTATTCAGTGATCAATTCTCTGACCTCCATATTTTCCTCTCAATGTGTATATCTCTAAGTTTCTATTCAATGGCACTGATCTGGCTTCCTAAAATCTAAGTTCCTTTTTTGTTTTCTCCAATGTAGATTTTAATTTCACTATTAATTATTTAGTTTCTTTGCAATCCTTACTTATCCATCTTTCTTTTAAATCAAGAATTTAGCTTGATCTCTCCCTCTAGCTTTTGGCTCCTGTCTTAACAGGGCCAATGTCTTTTGACATTTGAGGATGCCAAAAAGTTTTCCCAAATCTTATTTTGGTTCGTATAGTAAACCATGTTCATGAGCTAAGCTGTAGGAATAATGTTTCTG